>JAQGAA010001306.1:0-16230 GCA_034696425.1 Isotoma viridis | reverse complement strand
GTGTTCGGAGCTCATTTTGGAAATCATGTTGTATCCACCATTTTGCCTGATGATGACTAGTCCTGGTTTACGTTATTCTCAAGTAATTTGTAGTAGTAAGCAAAGTAGTTTAGTTAAATGAGAGTGAATATTATTGTATTGTACAAATAATTGTAAATAAAGAATAGCATTGTCGATGTCTAAATGCAGTTTTGTTTTTTTAAGATTGGCGTGAATCTAGGTTTTTTGTAAATACATTAAATAAAGCAATATTATAAAGCTATTAACCCCTTTTCTTCAGGAAAGCACATTAATATTTTTACCTGTTCTAGAGCCACTGAGTTCGTATTTATAAATTTTATAAAATTACTACATTTTTATTATCTTATGCAGAATTTACACTTGTAAGTTGAGTTTATAAGAGTAAGGATTTACACCTGAGTTTTCAGGTGAGTGGATTAGTATGAAAATGTAATTTTTCAGCAATCTAGTCGAGAGTTTAATAAATAGTAGCTCCTTCTCTGCTTATTTTTCTAGTATTAAACGGTATTAATAACACGGTAGGCTTTGGCCACTCATTGTTCTTTGTGACGTATTTTTAGAAGGTATTTATGGAGAACGGAATATTTATATAAAAAATATTTTTTAGGTGAGTTTAAAATTATTGTTCTGATGGAAAAAGAAAAAGTCATCCCATTTACTGTCAGATAATAAATTGATAATCTTTCATCACATCTGAACTTTGTTCAATAATAAAACGCAGATACTGTTCGCTCTCATAATAACAAAACAAGTATTAAATAAATTGAAAATTATGTAAATGTCCAACAAAGTTAAAAGTTCAAAATGACATGATACGGCTCATGCATATGAGGAGGCATTTGCTTTGATACGCTTGGACAAAAGAGGCTAACTTTTTGTTTATTCTCAATAAAATGATATTTTAATCTTAAAATCTGCAATCAATAGGTTTAGTCGTGGGGAATATTGCTTTCTGCTTTCAATGTTTATTTGTACTGAAATAACAAACTGAATAACATGTAATGTTTAACCAATTTGAATTTCTTCCATAAAATCATAATAGCTTTTAAAAGCTTCGTTATAGTCCAAAAGCACATAATTGAGTCATAATTTTCAACAGATTTGTGCCAAGGAAATGGCATGTCGTTTGAAATAATTCTGAACAAGCTTTTCAAAATCACGGATAGGAGTTATCCTCACATTTTTTTTCTAAAGATTATATAAAACCTTCAAACGAACACGTAAATTGTATGCATATTTTAACATTAGATTAAAGTTTCTAATATCTGTCCAATTTTCCTGTTGCGCATCAATTTTTTACTATGCACCTTTGTTCGAAGGCTAGCCAGTGTACCTGTAACTTTTATTATTAAAAACATTTGTTTACCTTGAGGTATTACATGGTACAGGTAATAATGGTAATCATTGTTGTTTTGTTGTTTGACGAAATTCTTTGGAATAAAATGCTGGACAAGTGACAGGTGGGCGTTTTAGTTTAGAGAATTAAGGAAAAAGGATGCAAATTATGTTTAAATTTACTTAGTCTTTGAGATGAACTGATTTAAAGCAGTTGAAGTAATTACTTGCAGTAGTTATAATATACAAATATTCCTAGATTCCACAAGACTTTGTTTTTAATTTTATTTGGAAATTTTTGAAAATAATAGAGAATATGAAATTAATTGAAGTTCCAACATTAGACTGTTTACTAATTGCTGGACCTTTAGAAGGAATTGAGAATTCTGATGGATTCAAGGAATTTACTCAGAAATTGGGGGATGGAATGAGTCAAATTGGATTTGTTTATTTTATTAATCATGGAGTAGATCCAATAAAGGTATTATAAATGTGTAGTAAGAATAACGAAGATTCGTAATAACACTTTTAACTATCTTTTATTTGATTGAATTTATTTTTTAAGATTGAAAATATGCTGGCTGAGTCTAGAGAGTTTTTTTCAATTGCCTAAAGAAGTCAAAGAGAAATATAAAAAGATTGACGCAATAGAAGACTTTCATGGATATTCTGCTCCTGAGGATGAAATGTAAGAAAAGTTCAGTGTTTTATAAAGCTTAGATTAAAGTATTCAATAAATTTTTCAAATTAATTTTGATTCAAGTTTTGATTTGGATTTGTAGCTTGACAGAAAATGATAAAAGTAAGCCTGAGTACAAAGAAGCTTTCGATTGTTGGGGTTTGAAAGCATTTGATGAAGCAAATTACCCTAAAGAAGTACCTGGACTGAAACAAGCTGTGGATGAAATACGAACTCCGATGGATATTCTTGCTAAGAAAGTTCTTCGAAGTTTTGCTCTTTATTTGAAACTGGATGATTTGGATTTCTTCATAAATCGACATAAGCATTTAGATGATCATAGCATTTTAACTCAGCATGATATAAGGTCGAATTACTATATGCCTTTGGTAGATGAGAATTTGGAAATTGGTGAGGATGATATGCGTCTCACTGCTCATAATGATTGGGGGACGATTACATTTCTTATTCAAGATGATTGTGGAGGATTAGAGGCTAAGAAACCTGATGGAGAATGGATTAAGGTTCCTCCTGTCAAGGATTCTATTGTTCTTAATGCTGGACTTATGCTGGAAATGTGGTCAGGGGGGTTTTTTCCTGCTACGGTAAATTGTTTACTTGTGACTCAAGTCTCAAATATTTTGTAACCTTATACTTGTGTAAGATTTTATACATAGCATAAAGCCATGTTTTTGGCGTATTGCATTCTCAAGCTGTTTAAGTTTTTGACTTTTTTAATGAAACTCGGATTATAATTGCAGACTCATCGGGTTCGATTGCTAAAAGAATCTGCTAATAAGTTGAGACAAAGTGTTGGATATTTTCTTCAGCCGGATGGAGACTCAAATTGCATTCCAGTCGTACCAGAAAAAGCGAATTGGGAACCGATGTATCCTAAAGTAGAGAAGGAGACTCATTTCGAGTACTTTAAAGACAGGGTTCGAGGTTCAAGAGCTTATTGATTATAAATAGAGTTAAGGTACAACTTTACTGGTATCATGTTAAATTAAATATTTAAATAGCTTTTAGATACCATTACAATGCATTGTCTTAGTTTAAACTAAAATGAATATTGAAGGATTATAGGGGGATATGGAAAATGGAAGATTTTATGCTTATTTGGGATTTTAATACTATCATGTCTGTCTAATCTCTTTTACATTTTGTCTATTTCTTTTGTCTTAATTATCGTATTTTGTTTTTCTGATTTTTGAGACTTTAATAAAAGTTGTTTTTCAATCAATTTCAGTCACAATATTCGTTTCTTATTTTAAGTTTGCGAAGACAACTGAGATTTGCATTTAAAGAAAATGATGATTCGAAAAGCTTGGCATATGAATGAAATACATTGTAGCAACTTTGCCCAAAGGTTTGTATGAACCAGTTCAGTTAATTTATGGATGGACAATAACAAAAACTATATTTACGAATCTGCGAAGGTTAAAAAATTTTTTGACATTGGGATTTGCTTGCTGTACGCATTGTCACATAATAAAGATGAAGGTCAAGTTATCTGAGCTTAGAGTGATTAGACTCACTCACTCTAATTGCATATGTTTGTATAGTAGCATGCAAGATTTATGGACCCACGAGTCCAAAAATCTTGAGTAGCATGTCTTCGTGATTGTCCCTTTTCATCATTGCTCACCTCATCCTAATGAATCGTATAAAAGCAATTGTAGTCTAAATACCCGGTGTCTAGTTATCGTCGCCCCTCTTCTGATAAATCATTGTCCTATCCTTGTTCATGCATCGGCTATTAGATTAATAGGAATGTTTGATTTTTTTATTTTTAATGCAAATCTGGTATTTATTTCAGGGTCAGGATCAGTTTCATATTATTTAGATTTTACACTTCAACTGTCCCTAATCTTCATTTCGCAAAGTTATTGTTTAGTATTTGTCCGAATCGATTCTATTACATTGAATAATTATTTTTTAAATATTTCTTAAACAAATTCGACTTACACTTTACAATGAAGCTGCAAGAAGTTCCAGTACTAGACTGTTCAAAGATTGCTGGAGAATTGGAGGAAATTGAAAATACTGAAGAATTTAAAGAATTTGCCCAGAAATTGGGAGATGGGATGAGTCAAGTTGGATTTGTTTATTTTATTAATCATGGAGTGGATTCTAGCATTGTAAATATTTTGTTTTAAAACTGATGCACCCTTTTATAATAAAATTTTTAAATCGATAATTAGCTAGCTAATAAAAGTAATTTGTAGGTGGGAAATGTATTGGAAAAATCCAGACAATTCTTCCAGTTGCCAACAGAGGTGAAACAAAAATTCAAAAAAGTTGACCCTGTTGAGAATTTTTTCGGATATACTTCGTCTGAGGAGGAAATGTAATGCACAATAATTTCAAACATAATTTTAGTTGAATTTAAACATAACTTTTCATGTTCATAGTTTAACGGAAGGAGACAAAAGTAAACCTGATTACAAAGAGTCCTTCGACTTTTGGGGTTCGCGAGCTTTCGACGAGAAAAGTTATCCTTCTGAAGTCCCTGAATTGAAACCAGCTTTAGATGAGTTTCGGAATTTGTTGGGAATTCTTACTAAAAAAATTCTTCGAAGTTTTGCTGTATATTTGAAATTGGATGATTTGGATTTTTTTATAAATGAACACAAGCATTTGTTTGACCATAGTGTTTCAGCTCTGAATAATTTAAGGTCAAATTATTACATGCCGATACTTGACAAGGAGATAGAAATTGGTGAGAATGACATGCGATGCAGTGAGCATAATGATTGGGGAACTGTGACCTTTCTGGTTCAAGATGATTGTGGAGGGTTGGAAGCAAGAATGTTTGATGGAGAGTGGATTTCTGTTCCACCTTTGAAAGACTCGATTGTACTTAATGCTGGACTGATGTTGGAAATGTGGTCTGGAGGTCATTTCCCAGCTACGGTAATCTTAGTTTTTTAGGTTTTGTTTAAAAAATACAAGTCAAAAAGTTAGTATGTTTAGAATGTGAGTTGTTTTTTTAATAAATTTGAATATAGCTGCATCGTGTGAGAATGGTAAAAGACACGGCGTGCAAGCTTAGACAAAGTGTGGCTTATTTCATTCTACCGGAAGGAGATTCACGTTGCTTTCCAATAATAAGTGAAAAGTCGGATTGGAAACCATTGTATCCAAAAATGGAAAAGGAGAATTATGCGGAATATTTTCGGAATAGGGTTCGTGGTACCCGGGTTTATTAAGGATTGAGGGGGTTATTAAGCTTTCAATGTAATAGTTCAATCTAGGTGATATATGTATTGACAACATCGACTAATCATTCAGTTAAAATTATGCAAATAGGGTGTTTCTTTTTTAATGATGTTAACAACATTACTAATTTCAATAAGTTAATCACTGTAAAGTGTGTTTAATTATATTAAGCATTTTTAAAAGCTTCCAAAAAGTTATAAAAAATGACGCGAAATAAAAATTACAATATTTAAGCTAAACTTGATGACGATTCCGACTTATTAAGCTTTAATGACCAAGTGCATAACCTTCGTATTTCATCATATCCTGGTCTGTTTTTTGGATTCATTTGCCAGCACTTTAGCATAAACTCGTATCTGAAAGATAAGCCACGTATGTAAGGATTTAGTTGTTAAAATAACGACGGAATCTGTAAATGTGTTTTATGTCAATGGGTATAAACTTTGTTTTTACATTTCATTTGTTGCATAAATCGGTTTGCTTAGCCTTAATCCAAGTTCAATACTTAATAAAAATTCTGTACTCCAAGTCACTTCTGGATAAGGTAGCTCGGAAAGTGTAAATATTTCCCAAAGTGTCACTCCAAAGCTCCATACATCTGATTTTAAAGAGAATTCTAAGTCTCTTAATGACTCTGGAGCAAGATATCGCCAGGGTAGTGGACTCTGGAGTTTAATAGACAATTCTATTTGTTAAGGCTCATTCTTCAGAATAACAACACAAGTAGGAAAAAGTTACCTCAGTTGTTTTTACATAATTGGAACATTCCATCAATTGCCTTGAAAGCCCAAAATCCCCTATCTTTGCTATGTTTTCTTCAGTCAAAAATACATTTCTTGTGGCTAGATCACCATGAATAACCTTCAAATTTCAATCATTTAGATTCTGCAATCTTTTAGAGAGTCGAAAATCTCTGATGTAATCAGCAGGAACATTGTATTACCTTTTTCTCTTGCAAATATTCCATCCCAGTGGCAATTTCATAAGTCCATTTGAATAGATCTTCTGTTGAAATTTCACTGGCGGAACCAAAAGAATGTTCATGAATTTGAATGAATAAACATATTAAACTTTTGAATCTTAATTAGTGTAAATAAATGATACAAAATTTCTGTAAGTACTTTTTTGCTGAATTTACAACAACAATCGATATGATTACCTTTGATTGTACAATACATATCCTTTACGTCCCTCAACTTTCATCTCTTTTTCTCGAGCTAGAATCCCATGCTGAACTTTGTTGAGAAAGTTGAACCGATGTTTTTGCAAATAAGAATCAAGGCCACCAGTAGCACAAAACTCTACTGCAATAAATACCTCTCCTGTAAAATTAACATACGTGTGTGATGTTATTTTATGTTATCTCAGATTGCTTTGAATAAATAACTTATTTTATTCATACGATTTCGAATATTTTGAGTGCATGCTCCAACAAGACTAACAATATTATTGTGGTGTCCCAAATAAGTCATAACTTTTATCTCTGACAAAAGAGCTTTGAAATACAGAACATCTACATTGGGATCACATGTTTTCACAGCTACTTCCAATCCTTCGTTTTTCGGTCCTGGAACTTTGTCCAACAATTTCTGTAGCTTTAAATAATGAGGATAATTATCTTTATGGATTAGTCCTTTATATACTTTACCAAATGCACCGCTTCCCAGCAGCGTTTCGTAATCTGCAAAAGAGATATTTCCCATTTTTAAAAATTCGATGAGCTTTAAAATATTATCGTTTATACCTATCTATAAATATAAAATTATTTACACAATTATTTTTACAAATCTCATTGTTTATACCTATCTGTAGCTTTTCTGGTGCAATTTCAAATTTTTTATCATAAGGGATAGCATCGGGAATTACATTTTCATTCAAGATATCATTTCTAGAGAGAGATTCTGGATTTCCTTCCATGAATTCTTGTATTTCTGCATCTGTGAGAATGCGAAGGGCTTCTCTTTGAAATTTTATTATTTTCCATAGTCTTACCATGATAAATGTCACAACCACAACAAGTATGACTACAAAAATTAACCCTCCAATTCCAATGAACAAAGTTGGTTTCAAAGAATCGCCTTTAAATTTCAAAACAGTTACGATGTCAGTTTTCACTTTTTAACGAAAGCATTGTATCAGTATTTTTAAGATTATTTGACCATACTCTTAGTAGCAACAATAGTGAAGGACTTGGAATCATTCCCAAGAAATGAGTCAACAACACATTTGTACTCTCCACTTGAAGTAAATGTTACTTTGGAAAATATTAATTTGCTTGAGTTCGTTTTTGTGTCTGTCTCAAACACGTAAGTCTATAATCAAGGAGGATTTCTTATATCTACAGATTCTCTATTGAACTTCAATTAAGCATTTAAATTGTAATTGAGTATTCAATTAATTCAATATTCATTAATTACCCCTTTTGGACGGAGCCATGTAACAGTAGGTTCAGGTTTACCTGAAAAATTACATTCCAAGTACCTGCTATTTTCTCCAACTACAACTGGGGAGTCACAGTCCAGATTTAATGATGATATTTGTGGTTTTACGCCTAATTTAAACAGAATTTAGTTTCAAACTTTAAATACTTTTAAATGAATAAAGTTTAAATCAAAAAGGTCCCGAACCAGTTTTAAAGTTGAGTTCAATTGAAACATTAATCCATTCAGTGGAATTCCACACTGGAGCAAAGCAGTAAACAAATTTAGGGTTATTTTCCTGCAGGGTTATATTAACAGAAGATATGAAAGATCCTTTCCAGTCATCATCATTTATTTCTTTGTCTCCAGCTAAAAGTTATAAGCGTTAAGGATCAGAGTAGTAATTAATCAATCTAATCAATGCTATAGAAAATTAATTAAAATTGTACTTTGAATATATGAGATATTTTTGCGGTCACTTGTGAGTCCGAACCAAGAACCTTTGGAGAAATAATATTTGGACATTTCGCAAATTACAGTTAGGTTTTGGCCAGAGTACAATTCTTCAGAGACTGGATGTATGAAAACCATATCTTTCGGATCCATTTCAGTCCAGTCAAAGTCTTTTAAACAGAAATCATTATCAACAGATTTAAATAACATTTTTGAGCATTCTATTGAAAAATACGAGATTCATACATATTTTGGGAGGTTTGTTTTCCGAACGAGGTAGCCCAAAGTAATACTGTTGCGCTAGAACTGAGCCATGGTCTTTACAGATAACATTCCTAGGGTTGTAGTCTTTACACCCAGAAGGCTTGTATTCTCTGCACCCAAGGGTTTTGCATCTCTCTGCAGTTTTATTTCGGTCAGTGCGTATCTGCAGACAATTCCTACCCTAAAAATCCTTTGTTGTCGTAATTTACCCAGCAAATTATATAGATTGTCATAAATACTGAAAAAACTTACCCGGTTTATCCTTTTATGAATGTTTTTACATTCTATAGGTGTCTGGCATTCCATAAAGTCTAAGTCTAACTCTTTCCCGTCAGACACTCTCTCACATCTCCAACATGAAGCCTTATCTTCTAATCCTGACACTGAAGCTATTGTATTACAAGATGTAGGAAATTTTGGCTTATCTTCTATAGTGTTATCTTAACATTTTAAACATTTATTTATTTATGTTTACATGGATCAGAAACGGAAAATGCAATTATGACTTACATCGTTTATCCGAAGTTATCTCAAGATACATGACAGACTTGTGGTTTTTAGCTGTAGTTATTACATGGGTTTGGAATTCAGGATTAGATACGGATTTACAGGAAAAGTTAGTAAATACTTGAAGTTTTCCAGTGTACTCAAGATTCAAGGTTGCTGAATACTTGTAAGTGTTGGGGCTCTGGAAATCAGCCACATCTCGATATATTTCTGCATGTTTTTTCTCCGATGCCCCATCGTCATCCTTCATGATGATAAAATTATTTTAAAAACTAGAACATAAGGTTATGTAACGTTGTAAATTAAAGGGGAAATAGATTTGTTACCTCGTGATAATTTAAAATCCATTCGATTGGGTAGGAAGCGTCACACTTGAGTATGAACGCTGGTGAAGAATTTGAAATAATGGCCAAAGTTGAGTTTTGAAAATCTACGTCTGCGAAGCCTTTTTGAAATGCAATGGAGACTGCAGGGAGCTCACTTGTAGCTACATGTATTGCAATGCTTTTGTTTTGAAAAATAGTCAATATTAAAAAAATTAAAGTTGAAAACATGATTTCAACAATTTAAGTTTCGAAAATTGCCCACTCCATTGTTGACCAGCTTGTTTTTGGAATCTTTTAACTTCAGACAAACACGAGCTACTAAATATCAATGCTAAATTATGGTCAACACCATTAGTTGCGACTTGCGAACTATAGTAATTTGCGTCCTTGTCAATGTTTAAACTTAAACGTAACTTGTTTCATTGTGGATATTTGACTACTACAACAAAGGAATTATGGTAATTACATATTGACCAAGTGATAAAAAATACTTTGGAGATTAGAAAGAGAACACGAATTGTTAAATGATTGCTTTATTAATGAGTAGCAGTGGTTTATATAGACTACCGTACTATTATAATCATAAAAATGACTATTTGAGCGTTTACTAGACAAACTTTTAAAACAAGTTGTCACATAGTCATCAGCATGTATATGACTTATTTTCTGTTTTGATTCTGTAATAGCAAATGTGCAAATTTATATAAATAACAATAAATAAACCGCATACACACAAAGCCTTTGGATTATTTGGTGTTTATATAAAGAAAAAGTGGAACACGGTGTTGTTTCAATCAAGTTTCTTGGAACTAAATGTTTGTCTTACAAAATCATGCATTTAACAGCCAAGGAGTAAAGATGACACGAGTTCAAAGATAAGTTAAAACGGTTAAACGTTAAACAAATTAAATAATATTATGAGTAACAAAATAAATGATTTGATGACTGATAAAAATGCTAATCACAATAATGTGGAATTATTGTTTTTATTTCTAAGAATGGTAAGTACAATTATTGATATAATATTGAGCAAAACAAAATAAACTGATAGAATTTTGATCTCTTCTCTGTTGTATGAAATGATATTGGCATTATTGTTTTCAGAAGATACTGGTACGCATAGTTTTCTTGGAAAACGGATATTTCAAATATTTGCAATACTTTCGACGAAGCATATAAAAATGGAACAAGAAACAAAATATAAATTCATTTCCAACAATCTACCACTGCCAAGCCAAACGTCATTAATGCGGCTAATTTTTCTCATCAGTTTCAGTAAATGTAAGGTCTAAAGTTTCTGAAAAATTTTAATTAAAAATAAATAAATTATTTTTTTACCGATTTATTAACCAATTTTTTAATTTCAGAATCCACACATTATTGAAAATGCAGAAAAATCGAATAATATTTTTTATCCTGACATGTGGATTGATATTATGTGCTATGAAGTCAGCTTGTACCTTTGCCACTGCAGAAGTTAGCACACTTGATGGGAGTCATTTGCTTAACTTGCTTATACTCCCCCGAGCAATTCGTTCAGTTTCTAAAAATGCCAGGGAAGATAAAAATCCAAATTGCTACTGTTCGAAGAAATGTGAAAATGGCTGTTGCTACCTTTTCAGTGACAAATATGGCACTAATTTTTGCGGATGCTACTGCTAATATTCCATTTTGTACAAATATTGTGCGTTTTGACAACAGACATACCGTACAGCTTGAACCTTTCACAAGAAAACAGCCATGAAGGAGATGTAAATTTAAAATTTACGATTAATTTTTAAAATTTGAAATTTGTAAATGTAACCGCAAATGGTCGAAACGAGTGTTAGTAAATAAAGTTCAAAAGAATGTTTAACAAACATATATGCAATTTCATAAACTTAATTTAAATTTTTAATTGTTTTTTGTAATTTTTCATAAAAGAAGTGAAGGTTCAGACTGCAGACACGGATAGAGTAGAAGGAATACATGACAAATTGCTTATTTTTAATTTCATTGCCAATTTCATTACATAATATACTATAACCAAATATTTCACTTGCAAAATGTAAAATCAATAAATTCAGCTTATTCAAAGCAGACAGGTTGCACTCATTCATATATAAATTTATGTTCCACCTGATTTATACCTTTTACCTTATTTTCTATCTGACGTATTTTTAAATGCCATTGATCCTTGCATTAACAAAAGACTCATTTACTTATTTGAATATAATAGCCAGTAAAGAGCGAGGCAACTGTGTTGAAAACTTGAAAGTTGAAAGATGGATGCAATTGTCCTATCATTTTGTCCTATCATTAATAAGCATATCAAACAATGAAATTTAAATGACAAATGAAAGTTGAATATAGTTGTAAAATGTAAGAAAAATAATTTTTACTCCCGACTCATTTCAAGCTCGGTGAATTCTAATTTGCATGAATTTACTAACTAAAATATGCAAAAAATACCAAAATCCACAGAAAGCAAGGCAGTTGCACTTTCTCAAATGTTCTAAGTTCCTTGAAAACTCCCAAAAGTTAAAACTATCCATATTGTGGGTCAATAATCTACTTTATAAAAAATATTCTGAGACTAAAGTTTGACTTAACTTGAAAATCATTTTTTTCAAAACAATTCGAAATCGAAAATGACTTTTGAAATTCCCATACTAGACTGTTCACAAATAGAAGTGCCATTTGGAGAGTTGACAGAAATCGAGAATGCTCAAGCTTTTGAAGAATTTACAAAGAAATTGGGAGATGGGATGAAAGAACTTGGACTTGTCTATCTTATCAACCATGGAGTTGACTCAAAAGCTGTAATTCGTATTTTATTTGAAAATCTTTCTAAAATTCGAATGCAATTTAATCATCCTTTGCCCAACAAAGTACAATCTAAGCTTATTATCGAATTTTCTGTCCTTTTTTTAGATTGAAAATGTTCTATCTGAATCAAGGACGTTTTTCGAGCTACCGCAAGAAGTTAAAGATAAATATACGAAAATTGAAAAAGATTTTCATGGATATTTAAATGAAGATAGTTACCTGTAAGACTCTTAGCTGTGTTAATTTTTGAGTAGGTTAATTTGTACAAAAAAGTCTTATTCATTATTTTTTGTTTTGAATTGCTTATAGTTATCCAGAAAATGGTGAAATTAGACCAATATCCATAACTAATCAGAAGGAAGTTTTGGACTTTTGGCGATTCCTAACTTCAAACAAAGAAAACTACCCGGAAGAAGTACCCGGCCTTAAACCAGCTATTGATGAGTTTGAATCTGAAATGAAAATCCTAATTAAGAAAATACTTCCAAGTTTAGCTCTTTATTTGAATCTGGATTCGGATTTTTTAATGAAGAAACACAAGCATTTAGATGACAATGATGTTTTTTCTAATAACTTTATTCGGTGTAATTACTACAAGCCAGTAGAATATGATAATTTTGATTTGGAGAATGGTGAAGTGGATTTACGACTTCCAGCCCATCAGGATGCCAGCACAGTTACCTTCTTGTTTCAAGATGACTCTGGGGGATTGCAGGTGCGGAAGCCCGGTGGGGAGTGGATTGATGTGCCTCCAATCAAGGGCTCTATTGTACTTATTTGTGGGTGGTCATTGGATAGATGGTCAGAAAAACGGTTTCATGCAGTGGTAAGATTTCCTTTTATTGCTTGAAGTAGTTTTTAATGCTTTGAAATTTCTGAATTAATACATGTTTTATTTAATAATTCTCATTTGATTCTGAAGGGATTTATATTTTTGATTTTTTCAGTGGCATCAGGTCCGACTTTTAAGGGACTCTGCTCATAAACCAAGGCAAAGCTTGGGATATTTCCTTCAGCCGGATGAAACTGAACGAGAAGCCCCTGTAGTACCTAGAAATTCCAACCAGATAAAGTAGATTGCAAGACCAGTGTCAAGAGTAGAACTGGCTTTCTCATACGGAATGATTTTGCTTAAAACTCGAAGGTAATTAGAAGATGTGCTTAAAGTACCTCATTGGTTATTATTCGATTGTTGTAATTAATTACTTTTTATCTAATTTTACGTGTTTTTTAAAAGAGTTCATTTTACTTTTGATTTATCCTTTGTTTTTAATAAATTGTTCAATGTGATAAAATGTCTTTTACAAACACTTTCTAATGATTGAAAAATCAGCTTTAGTATTTTATTAATACCACAAACCAACACAAAATATGCATACATGCATCAAACAGAGTTGTATTAAGAATCATAAACGTATAAAAAATTGAAATAATTCTGATTGCAGGAAGGGATTTCTGTTTTCAACAATAGTTGTCGTTTATGTAGATGTGGGAAAGATTTTATAAACGGGCTTAGTTTAGAATATCATGTTTCTCATCTAAAAAATCATTAAAACTACATTATAAACAATCCTTTCAAATTACTTTGATCGTCTAAAATTGGAAAACTGGATTGCATTATCAAATTGTTGGACTATTACAGGGGATTTTTTATTTAGTAAAACCAGTTTCTAAATGAGAAAGAACCTTCAAAGAGACAAAATAAAAATCATCTCAAGAATAACAAAACACTTTTGGTTTGTCTTTAGTTCTCTGCATTTTACAATTGAGATTTTGTAGTTACATTATAAATATGTTATAGCTGCTGCAAAGGAAAAAACAAATTTAGTTACAAAATCATTTATCATTTGGAAATATCTTAAGTGTAAAAAAACAATCACAATGAAGTTGAATGAAGTACCCCAGCTGGACTTATCACTATTAGCTGAATTACCGTTGGATGGAATTGAAAATACTTTAGCGTTTAGGGAATTCACTCAAAAACTTGGAGATGGAATGAGTCAAATTGGATTCGTTTATTTTGTTAATCATGGGGTGGACCCGAAAACGGTAAATAAAAATAAAAACAAATAGTAGAGTGATGCATTTAATATTTAATTACATTTACATTTAATTTTTAAAGATTGAAAACATGTTAACTCAATCGAAGAAGTTTTTTGAATTGCCAAAAGAAGTTAAAGAGAAATACAGAAAACTTGATCCTGTTGAAAATTTTCATGGCTATTCTGCCCCTGGAGATGAAATGTATGATGAAAGTTAATTTATAAAAATCTATATAAATTATTTATAACTAACAACTGTTATTATTGTATGTAAAACACATTTGACTTTTCCTGATCCTCATAAGGAAAAGTCATTTTTGTATAAATAGTAATCTTTAATATATTGATATTATTTGAAGATTACATTTCATTACATTGTAGAGGATCTGAAAGGGATAAACGCAAAGTGGATCACAAGGAATTATTTGATTTTTGGGGGTTTCACGGTTTTGATGAACCTTATTATCCAAAAGAGGTGCCGGGATTGAAACCAGCTATTGATGAGTTACGAACTTCAATAGAAACACTAACAAAGAAAATACTTCGAAGTTTTGCTCTTTATTTGAAACTAGATGACTTGGATTTCTTCATAAATCGACACAAACATTTAGATGATCATAGCATTTTGACTCATAACGTTCTCAGATGTAATTACTATATGCCGGTTGTGAATGAAAAGATTTTATTAGATGAAAACGAGATGAGATGCACTGCTCATAATGATTGGGGAACGATTACCTTCCTTATTCAAGATGATTGTGGGGGACTGGAAGCGATGAAACCGGATGGAGAGTGGATTAGTGTGCCTCCAATCAAGGATTCGATTGTCCTTAATGCAGGGCTTATGTTGGAAATGTGGTCTGGAGGCCACTTCCCTGCAACTGTAATTTCTTTTTAATAAGCACTTACTATTAAACGTTTGTGACATATTTTTTGAAATTTTGTTTATGCTTTAATTTGAGATTTATAGAGAGACGTTTATGAAGTAATTTAGTAATTAAAAGGATTTTTATTTTCAGACTCATCGGGTGCGACTGTTGAAAGACTCTGCAGGCAAACCGAGGCAAAGCTTTGGGTATTTTCTGCAACCCGATGGATCTTCGAACTGCATACCAGTTGTCCCTGAAAACCCCAATTGGAATTCCTTATATCCAAAAGTGGACAAGGAAACTCATTTTGAATATTTCAAAGAAAGAATTCGTGGCTCTCGAGCTTATTAATTTGATTTTATTGCTCACTAAAAGATTTTGAAAATGAAAAAATATTAAGTGGCTATTTTAATGTTATTTATCGTGGAATTTTTTCTCAGTTGGGAATAATAATGCGAATAATATATTTATAATAATTAATAATAAAAAAACTTGGAGTAAGGCAAAGAGATGTAATAAATCTGTTATTTAATTATTTTTAATCTGTAACAATTAAATGTGCCAATGTCACCAGCTTCCAGTAGTCGGAGAACATTTTAATTTGCATGGATTAACTGGAAAAAAATAATAAAACTAAAATTAAACATTACATTACAACTTCCATTTTTAATTTTACCTATCGAATATGCTGTAAGGACTGAAGCTAAAATATACGATGTTTTATTACAATTTACGAGAGAAGGTCGTTTAACCATAGTAGATTAAGTAGATAACTCAGGATGAAATATCTCTACAGAATTAATCTTGATTTATTTACGGAATTCAATTTTTGGCAGCCTTTGTTGCTTCTACTATATAATGAATACTTTAGTCTTTACAAATAAATTTGGATTCTCAATGACAATGTTATGATGGTCCAAAATTGTAGAAACAAGTCAATCAGGTTTTTTATTCAGTTTGCAAAATTTATAATAAAGCGAAGTGTTGACCTTTTTTGCAATAATGTATTTTTTCATACTCTCCTTGATCTGGCATTGAATAAACTTTGAGCTTGACAACCTTTAATACGTAATTTGTTGAGTCATTAGTCACAGAACTTTGTTTGTTGGTACTTTTAGCTTATAACTGAAACGAATAGTTACAAAGTTATTTTATTAGCAATATTTAAAACATTTATACATTTTTGAGTAATTTAAATTGTTTCTGAAACAGTTTAAGGATTGAAGACTAAAATGAAATTGAATGAGGTTCCTCAAATAGATTGTTCCAAAATTGCTGGCCCTT
>JAQGAA010001305.1:0-16235 GCA_034696425.1 Isotoma viridis | reverse complement strand
TATATATATATATTGGATAAGCTTACTATGTTGTACATATGGATAAGTTCCGTAAGTTCATGAATGTTGTTATTTGGATTAGGTAATCGGATAATCATTAAGCTAGACGAATTTCTCTATAAAAGCCAGAGCAGAATAACACGTTTGGGTGGTTTAATTTACAGAGCAGACTGCTAGGCAGAAGAAATGCTTTGTGCCTTGAAGTTGTTGTGACAAGCTTTTTGTGTATATTTATATGTTTATTATACAAAGTTGTAAGGGAATTCGTAATGTTTCAAACGGAACTGTGGCATCCAAAACACAAACAATGCTATTTCCCGTTTATTATGATAATGCGAAGAAGGCCAATAATGCAAATGCATTTTTTAAGTTTTTCATAAAAAGTTTCAGTAAACAATTTTGCATGGTGAGTCTGATTTAAACAAAAGATTAGACTCGTCCTTGCTTCTCAGACATGACTCATCAAAAATATAATAACAACTTCTAAAGTCTTTTACATTTTTGAACAAATAAAAAAAACGATAAACATTTTTAATTGTTTGCTTCAAAAAGGGATTTTATTTTTTCAAATAAATAACTTGTATATGGCACAAAAGCTAATTATCTTAACAAAGTCTAATTTCTATAAGTAATTTACTAATTAATTATGATTAATTAAAATGAGTCAGAATTTTATTAAATACATTAATATTTAACTTATACATAAATTCCCTGCAAATGTTACTTCATTCCAAAAAAGCCTCTCATCATTATCATCATACTCATCAATGCATACGTGTAAGTACTATAGATCTTATTGAGTCAAAAGTTAAAAAAACTGTCAATCAATAAGTTACACAATAATATTACTTAAAACTTACAAAATGCGTTATAATAAGTACACATAGCATGAAGCATATAATGTTCAATACAGTTTAAACATTGTAAAGTATTCTCTTATCTTAAATCAAAAATGTGTATAATATAATATACGTCACAATATCCTAATTAGCCTTTGTTCATCATTTAAAAGCTGAAGATAAGTAAAAGTTGAATTCATTAATAATAACAAATTATTGTAATGTTTAAGTTGAATTTGAAGAGGTTTATCTTACTTTTAGGAAAAACACACACCCTACCTTGCTGCATTGAATAAAAGCGTCTTTCCTGACTGGCTATTTTTCATATGTCTAATTAATTACAATTATTACCTAAAGTCATTTATATTTATATATAATTAAATGTAGTAAGTTGTACGTGGACATTCAAGGAAGTATTTTTATGTATTAATGAACGGCAGATCATATTTAATGATTTTAATTGTATCTAAAAATTTAGCAGTCAAGTATGTGTTTATGCTTGGAACGTTTTTACGCTTCGTGTAATTAATTAAAATTAAGTTGTTGTAATGATGCAGCCAGGCGGGGCGGGTTCGATGGGGAGATCATATCACAGAAGTTACTTTAAATTCTTTCTTACAATATTTTTCTATAAAGTTCAAAGTATTTCCACAGGTCAAGTTCAATAGGATTTGTATAATTTTAAATTATTTATCTACTCTTAATTACATAGGCGATGACCTTTTTAATAAGCGTTCTGAGGGCCTTGCATATATACTACCACCACTGCTAATTAAAAACACAGTCAGGCAGATGTAGTCGTGGCATACAAATATGTTGACCATTGCAACAATAGTTATTTGTTATAATCAGCATTTATAATAATCACTCCATGTATTTGAATTAAGGGAATGCATTCGTATAATATATTATTATATTGTTTTTATGTAGAATAAAAATCACTTTCAAAATGTTTTGTGCTTGCATTTAGTTAACAATCTGGACTGGGAATTCCACTACATTCAAGATCAGCTAAAATATTTTTGTTATAGATTTTTTTAAATTTTGTATACAGTTTAATTGAATAGACACTATAGATCAGTCGTCAGTGTCTTGCATTCAATTCATCACGTTTTATTTAAGCCAGATATTTTCCTTTGGAACGACCCATTTGAAATGTACACACTTCTTTCTTCCCGTAGCCATTTTTCATAATACATTCATCGGTTTTAGTATTATAATTTGTAAGTGTAAAAACTTAAATCTATTGTGGGATTTCATTTCATTGTGGTACATGCTGTATTTGTGTGTGTGTGCACTTATGTTGAAATTCTAGTAGTTGCATTAATCATTTAAGAGATAATATTACCACGAAGTATAAAGTTTAAATGCATTTTTAAATTTTAAATAAAAATAATACAAGATTCTAAAATAGGCTGCCATAAGCATGACTTGGCATGATAAAGTTGCTAAAAAATCTTGGATGAAATGCTTGTATTAATGAAATGAAAATATTCCACACATCCAGATACATTCATGGAATTCTATCAGGCATAAATAACAATGGCTATGTGTGTTACCTAATTTGATAAAAGTACTAATAGCAGTCATATATATGTAAGTTGGAGAATTCATTCCTCAAAAATCAATCAGGTCAGTAGAGTTAGTTTAGTCGAAAAGTGTACAGTAAGAGGTTTATGTACAATGAAATTGCATATTGTATTATAAATAATAAATATGTTTTACAATTATTATGAAGATACACGACCTATCTAGCATCATGTCAAGTCAACCCTAGTCAGCCAGAATAATATTAAATAAAATAATTTTACTCCTTCTATAATAATATTATATTATATAAAAACACACATAAACACTTGATTGCAATAGGGAAAGTTTTAGGTTGTAACAAAACTGAAAATACCATATACCACCATCACTATCACTGTAGACTTTGAAAACTTAGGAATTGGTGAACTCTGGACTTCTCTCTCTCTCTCTTGATGGTTATCATTAATATGATAATGTTGATGTTAGGTGATAAGATGAGTATATACACATTTTTAATTGAAAGCTTATCGATGTAATTTGTTATTTTTAAAATAAAGTTCTCCTATCATTCGTTCGTCATTTCATCAGAGGCTGGATTCTACTTGGTCATACTTTTCATCTTCCTCATCTTCTTCAGCTATTTCACCACTATTGTTATAAGATTCAGCTGCTTCAGGAATGTCTTCCAGCATTCCTCCATAATGAGCTGGGGGTTGAAGAAGAGGTTTTGGTGGAGCAAATCTGGTGACACATGGTACGATAAAGCTGATGATGGATGAAACGACGAGGAATCCTCCGGCAAGGAAGAATGGGATCTCGTAACTTTGAAAAGCATCATAAACAGCTCCTAAAATTCATAAACACATCATTCAAATATGAGATAAAAATGAAATTAAAATCCCATTCAATCTTGTAAACAGTTTGTACATAATGAATTTATAAAGTAATAAGAAGTTTATAAAAATGACAGATTGTTGATGACTTGTAATAGTGGTGATAATGTCTTTTAAAATGAGGTCAGACCAAAACTCTAGACTTTAACTTGAATTAACAAATTTAGTAGATATGTAACGAAATATAAGTCCAACGTACAAATGTCTATAATAATTTGTTAAAGCACAGCTAAATCTAGTATAGTATATACAGAAAAGAGTAATTTGTTATTGATGGATTTTAGCTAACCTGCAAGTGGAGCACCGACTATGGACGCACTACCACGGAAGAGGATGAGAAGTCCAAATGCATTTGTCAAGTTGTCCAGACCCAAAAGGTCAACGAGGATTATAGAGGTAAGGGAAATGTACCCGGACACAAAAAGTCCAAAAAATACAGCGACGCCAACGAAAGCGTAGAAGTTGGTACAAAAAGGAACACAAGAAACACAGATTCCGGACAGTAAGAGACACATGTTGTTCATAAATAAAGAATTGACTTGGGGCATATCTGAAATAATTCCGGTAGCAACTCTGCCTATGGTATTAGTCACTCCGATGATTGAAAGTAAAAAGGATGCTTGACCAGGATCAACTCCCTACAAAAAGAAAGAAATATAATAACTTTAGATAATGCATTACCACGATAAATCTTAACTCAAAGAGATTTATATGATGTGTAATTCAAAGATATTTTTATGATGTGTCATATTCTTACCCCATTTACAGCAGCATCAATTAAGTACACAAATGGAACGTAGAATCCAAGCATTCCAAATACATTGCTGATAGCTATGAGCAAAAAGACTGGATTTTTTAGTAAAGAAAAGTCCATCATTTGCGCTAGAGCTGACTTGAACGCTCCAGGACCCGAACCTAAGCAAGGACATGTAGCGGGTTTTGCCTTCATTGGGGACATTTCAGCATCCAGGTCATCAGCTTGAGTTGCTGACCTTGGTAGATTAAGTATACTCTGGCGATATTCATTTATACTCCTCTGGGATTGGTATTCGGGTAGATTAACGATGGAACCAGAATAAAAGATATCTTTCCTAGACATTGGGCGCACGATATGTCTCGGCTCTGCCTGGTTTTTAATGGAACTGCTAAAAATGAGCCCATCAGAAAGCTCTTGCTTACTCCACATGCTGTTATAGTCATCGTCTTGACCTCCTGTGGGTAAGTAAGGTTCGTATTATTATAAATCAGTGTCAATGTGCAAAGAAGTAAAAAAGCAAAAGTGAAAGGATTGCAAGCACAGCAATCATAATTATAATTTACCATTAATTTTCGCCTTAGAGCTGACAAAGGATAGCATAGAATTTTTGATAGAGTTTCTTCGTCCATCTTGGAGGTTGGGCTTGCTTGCTCGGTTAGTAGAATTTGTAGATCCCAAAGGTACAGCTTTGAAGGAGTGCTTTCTAGTCATTTGATTAAACACCGGTACACTCACGTTCTTTGGAATACTTCGAGCAGGATTAAACTGGGGAGCTGATCCATTTCTTGGAATATTTCCACCAACGTTTCGAATACCAAATTGGGACCCAGTCATAACGCTTCCAGTTTTCATTGGAATAGGTTTAGTTGGTGTTCTGCTAGCCGGGAATAAGTCTTCCTTTTTAAAACTTGAAGGTGGGGAAGCAGTGTTAGAGGAAGGAGGGGATAAGGAAACAACCCCTTCGCTATTACGTCTAGGACCACGTTTAGGAATAGGAATACTGGTAGAGACAGGAAGGTCAGTTTCAGGACTTTCTTTTCCTTCTGGAATAGGATCAGGTATATTAGGAATTGGGTTGTTATTTTCCTCAGCATTGCTACCAGAGTTGGGTGGACTAGTACCACAATCAGGTTTTAAAGAGTCTACTCTATCTTTGTGAGACACACTAGAAGAACCACCCCCACTACCTGCTTCAGTCGTTTTTGCCTCAGTAATAGTTGGCAAAGCAGGGGCAAGTGGTGTTCCAACACCGGGTACGAGTTGATCCAAATTGAAACTAGAATGGACTCCGGGATCGACATTAAGAGGCATTTTTTGACGACGTTCCATTGTTCCATCGGGAAGCTGAACCATAAAGTACGCTGAGCCTAGACAACATAAAACAAATTGACCATTATTGCTAGTAGCATTTTAAACTTCTCGTAAAAACTGATTGTCCTGAAGAAAATGCTATTAAGCTCATTCAAAATTGCATTTATTTTATTGTACTGTAACTGCTATTATTGTGAATGAAGAATGGTCTGCATTCAAAGGCCGTTGTGTCATACTCAATAAAAATAAACTGTAGCTAGAAGCAAAGACTCGATGACTCACTAACCGGCTAAAGAACCTCTATCCATATAGTTTCTCTTATCTTCAGCCATCCTTTGCAATAGAGGTTTAGTTCTTGGAATTCTATCTGGATCCTCTTCATCCTCATTGTCATAAGTCTCAACTTGGACTTCCAAGGGTTTCATCAGGAGTCCAAAAAGCTGTAAATGTCAAAGTACAAAAAAGTGTCATCATCATCGTAATCGTTATGCAGATGTAACCAGCTCTTTTCAAATGCTCCAAAAAGTGCCGGAAGTTTGTTTAGCACACACTTCATTTGTATGCATGACATAATATATTTCAAAATAGGTCTTACACCACAAGAAAGGATGACACCAGAGAATATCAAGTTGGCTGTACTCCAGTCCATTACACTCAAAAGTTGCTGAGCAATAGGAGCAAAAACGAAGGTCCCCACGCCTTAGATATAAGAAAAAACGTATAGTTCATAAATAATTCAACGAATTGTTCGTAAGTTCGAAATGCTGAAAGTTTTGTCTTCAAAACTTTATTAAATGAATGAATCAATATTGCATAATGCATACCTGAGCCACAAACGGCAATCCCTGTAGCAAAAGCTCGTTTCGACTCGAAATAGTATCCAACACATACTACTGCTGGCAAATAGATCAAACCAAAGCCGATTCCTATAAAAAAATAAGGGAAAAGGGGATTTGTCAGTATTCTTAACATTTTGACAAGTTTTATAATCTTAATTTAGACGGCATCTCTTTAAAGATAAGAACTACGTGCTAATTCTAATTCATCAATTGAAGAAAACAAATGATTCAGAAATGATTTTGTAATACTAGGATGAAACCCAGAGTTTGTGTTTCATCAATTTCAGCTTGGTTCATGGACGTTTTGCTTTTATCTTTTAATCAGCATTTAAGATTAATGTCAAGTGTTTTACAAATAAATTAAAAATCTTTCAATCTAAATCTGAGCCGATCTAACCGGTGAAAAGTTGAAAAATTAAGGAAGAAAAATGTATGAAAATCAAGAACTAGTTGATAAATGATAAAATTCATTCGACAAAATAACTCAATATTGCTTTTGTAAGAGTGAGACAAGGATAACTTGTTTGGCTAATTGTTTATTATAAATGTTGCATATCTTGTGAGCCATTAGCTGTGATGATATGATTGAAGGATGCTGATGGCCTTTGATCTTTTACTATTTGTCTTTATTAATTTAAACTCCCGACATCCTTTAAATGTAAGTTCGTACACATCTACGTTGGATATTTAAAGTACGCATTAAGAAAAATGAACCCGGTGAGAAAATGTTCTTTCGTACTACAGAGATTTCATAGAAATCTCCGTATTATTTCTGCCTAATGGGTTTGATTATATAAAAACTGTTGCCCCCTTGTCCAAGGAATGAAACGGCAAACATTTTATCTCTTCTGGAATCAATCAGGCATATAACGACGGAATAAGTCAGTTTTATCTGGTAATCGTTTGGAAAGGGATTTATATTTTTACTTGTGTCTAACCTAAATGTCAAGATATGTTTAGAAAATGACTGACTTCCTGACTCAAAATCCATAGGAATTAGTTTCGTCCTTTTGGCTTGCATGAAAGGGTAATCAGTTCCTATTTACTTTTTTAGGGAACACTATTTTGTATTTGTTTTTATTACATCATCCGTTTTCATTAAGTTAGAAATAATATAGCAAACATTGAATTACCTCCGATAACACCATAGGTAAGTAGAAGAATGTCCAATGTAGAAGATAAGGATGAAAGGGCAAAGCCCGCAGATGCCACAATAGATCCAGCAATACAGACAGCTCGGCACCCAAACTTGTTAGTCAATGCACTAACCACCGGTCCTGTGGGATAAAACCAATTATCATCAATTCTTATTATCATCCACCACAAAATTACCTTCCATAAAATATACTATTTGTTGCGGTATCATAAAATATTAAAATTTTAATTTAAGATGAATACCCTGAAGCTTTGAACAAAATATTCGTGTAGAATTCAATACTAAATTATTAAATTACTGTAAAAATACTCAATACTCTCATAAAATTGAAGACATGTGTATCAGGTTCTCAGAGTAAACTTATTACATTATATCTTACTAATACTAACCTTACATAACAAACAACTACAAACAATAAACAGGTAACTGAAATGAACACCTTAAAAAGATTTATGACCCGACCTAACCTGCCTGCCGTACAATGGTATAAGGGAAGAAGCTGTATCTCATTTTTAAGACTACCTCAACCTATTTATATGATATATCAGTTATTATACCATCCACAATCGACAATCTTGATCCCATTTGTGATAAAAACTTGTTAAAAACTCATACATATTCGACACATTGTACTATTAGAAAAAATAACTCTTAATCCAATTAATCATACATGCTAAAGCTTGCCAACAAATTGTTTCTAAATTAATCGATTATTCATATCTAACCTAACTGTTCTTGTTTATTTGCACATAAAAACGATTCTCAACTGACCAAGCAAAGTTTTCCTATGGGTTCATTTTTTACTTGTTTTGTTATAATTATAATAACTAAAACTGATGTGATATACACATGTATTAATATTTACTTGGTAATGGTTTTTCAAAAGTTAATGATAATTACTATTCTTGCAAACTATAAAATTACTATAAAACGTGCTTGAATTTTAATAGCTTATTATTAGGTCCATTTCTTTTTTTTAAAATAACCTAATAATTATGCTTACGTACTAGCAACCTATTTTTTGTCTGATTGTATTTTGCAAATAAATGCTAAGTAAACTAAACTCCTTTAAATTTATTAAATTATTTATTTATTAAATTTAAATTTATGAGGCTGTTGTGTTATCTTAACTAGACATTCAAATGATGTAAAATCGCTGATAGTGAATTTAAATGTTAAGTTATACCGTAATAAATTACAACAAGACAAGACCAACCATCTGTAACTCCTCTGTAAGAAAATAATCTTCAATAAATTCTTAAGAGTGAATACAACTGTCAGCTAAAGATCAGTTGAAATAGACGACCTATGGAATTGGGTATCATCGTAAATTTCGTAAACACAAATCCTGGATCCTTCAACAGTACCATTTATCACGTCATTTACATTATCATACTTTATCATCATTGAAATATTACAGTGGTGACAAGTATTTTTCTACATGGATGAAAATGAAAAACAATTTTTTTCCTCACAAATAATTATATTAATGAATAAATGTGATAATTGTTTATGAGAAATATCATAAAGAGTTAAAGTAATTTCAGGGTTCATAGCAAATGAAGATAATTCATTCCTTTTCCAATTGACTTAAGTGTGAATTAATAAAGAACTGTTAAAATTAAATAACAAAAAATTAAAAGAGATTTTACATACCCACACAAAGATAAACGCCACAAAGAAGACTTCCAGCCCATGCAACTGAACCTTTTCCTACATGAAATGCCTCCACGTATTTTGGTAAAAACACTCCAAAACTGTTAGCTATTCCGTCAACTATAAGGTTACACATAAAAGAGGCAAATACTATGACCCAACCGTACCCTCCGTCCGGTACCTAAAAAGCAAAAGAAAAAAACAATTTAAATATTTTATGAGGTTTCAATAACAGAAAAGTCATCTTATAGCTCTCCTCTGGTTATGTGTATAAGGTCAATATAAATTAGAATTGATTTCACATACAGCAGGGACTCCAACCTCGGCTACGTCATACATCATGAGACCATCATCATCATCTTCGTCTGGGGCCTCACTTACAGGTGATAAGGGGGCCCGCTCTCCCTTCATATAAATTCCATCGTCGTTCTCCCATTTTCCGGAATTTTCACTCTCCGTCTAGAAATAAAAATTTAAGACTGTTTATGAATAAAGTCATAAAATATTGAATTGCTTACTTAACATAATATCAAACTGGATCATTTCTATCTGAAATTAAATATTATTCTATTTTTTATTACTGTTATTCGTCTATTATTTGAATGTATCCTTCCAAGGGAGTTCATTAAACTTAGTTCGATAGGGTTGACAAATGTCAAAATACTTCGTGTATTATCCGGTAGCGAGTTAATTCTTTGAGTATTTCGTAAATGTATTGGTATGGTGTTGGGTCCATTTCTAAGCATGCTATTAATATTTTACTAATCTTTATGATAATAAAATAAATAAGAGGTATTAAATTCCTATCTATTGTTACTCCCAGTTGATATATAATCCTTTTAATTAAGTATAGAAGAGTTACAAATAGTTCTAAGCCTAATTTATCACTAATTAAGTCCATCATTTAGTTCCATGTTAAAAATATATTACTTTCGTAGTGTGATACTATGACCAAGTTTGTTTACACAGACTAAAGTAATCATTGTGTAATTACTTACGTCATTAAATAGATCTATTGCTAAGCAATTTTTTCACGGGTTAATATTACAAAGTTATCCTTGAACGGAAGTATTATTTTTGTCTGGAACTTTGGGTCTTTATGCTTTGTCTGAGCTGAGGGATCTTATTTTACGTAAGTTTTACGCTATATTCTTGAAGATAATTTATTTATTTAAGTACTTGGTGTACCTTCAATTAACTCTCTTTATGGATACTCTCATAAAATTGTTTCATGTGTAATCTTATCCAGTTTGCAATATCTTAAAATAATGTGCATGAAAAGCTATATATTATAATTATGTAACAGATCATAATAGCTTCAATTTAATTATAATTATTATATTATTTTCCTATATCTGCAAATAAATTCAGTGATGCATACCCATGTCACCCCATAATTATTATTCATTGCATCATTATTACAAATTAAATTACCATCCATCCATATCCATGCATTACTTTGAATACTATTTTTAATTTAGGTGAATCTTTATTGCGTCACCAAATTATCTGATAAGTTTTAGCAAGGAAGAATAATAAAGTTGATAATAAAAACGTTTCGTTATTTCATTCCTACCGAATTGCAGTTCAGGTTAAATCTGACTCTGATATGAGTTTATAAATGAATTACATCCAAATCAGCAGTTTCAGCAAATAAATAGTACTTCAAGTTGTTCAAGCATGGCTTGCAATTTGAAGTATGTTAGGGTAAGGGCGATTTGTATAATTTATTTTAATTGAAGATAATATAAAAATAGCTAAGGATGGGTTGCACATACATGTGCTCATCATTTCGCTGTCGAACTATTATGTTATGGGGCATGTCTTTTGATAAAAATAATTAGTTTCAGTTGGTCTGTGGGTTATTGCTTAATCAATTTATTTGCTTTAAAGGCTTTGTAATGTTAGTCAAGTCTCAAGTTTCTAACATTATGGTCTTGGTTGAGTATAAGCAAAAGACAAGACTCTTCTCATTACACTGTATCATTAACTGTAAGTCTTCGTTGGAAATCCTAGTATTCTGTCCAGACGAAATTGGAAAAAATAGTCGTTTTATTATTTGAAGGTTGTAGCTTGCGAATTAATTTATTTTAGATCATATAGATCAAATTCTCTTAGATGATTAATGATTGACCTTTTTAAGTCTAAATAGTAGAGGATTGTCCATTTAAAGAAGTCAAAGATTCAATTATACATGACTTTTTACATTGGTTAACACAGAGCAGAGAAGAAGTTAAAAAACTGCGAAGAAGTGTTTCAAATTACAAAATGAAAGATTTTGCGTGACTAAATTTTTCTTGATATGGATAACTGACAGGCACATGTTTTTGGTAAATATTATTATTGTCTTCTCGTCCTTTCTACATTATTCTGACCACCTTCGCGTCTTACAATTTAAAAAGCAAGACGAAATTGTCAACAAAATTAATATATAAATCTAGTGGAAAAATATTTTTCCCGTTATCATTATTGCATTCAATTTAATTAAGAAACAACACAATACATTCTGAAAATAATCATTCTAACTGAAAAATGCTGGTAGAGAAAAAATTACAAAAAAATAACTTAATATCAGTTGCAGTAAAGATTATAAAAAATTATTGCTCACCCTGACTCGATTATTGCCGTTTCGCTGATTTTTCGCTTTATTTCGACTCATTTTGATTCAATATATCTCTCAAAGTTACTTTATCAAAATTGGTATGATTAAACTTTATCAAACACTTAACACTTAAACAAACCGTCGTCAGAAAATCTCTTTTTCCCCAAAAACAATACCAGGAACTAGGAACTGCTGGCAATTTCACTTATTATAAAACTATCTCACGTAGTAGTCCAAAGCTTCAAAGGTAAAAAAATCTTAATTTAGCTAAAAGTAGAGCATTTATGTCAGGATTTCATTACGTCATCTTAAATGTCACGGATATGGACAATATGAGCTTTGACAAAACCAGACAGTCTTAATAAAACTCAGTACACAGTATTACTATTACCACGAAACTAAACGATTCGTGGAATCTGATTCTACTTTGCTGACAACTCTGTCCCAGAATTCTGAGTCCTGCCGGAAGGAGTATTTGCTAATCTCTTCTACTTTCTACTTCTTGGTTATTTTTTGCTTTTTTATTGATTCCAAAGACGTCTTCGATCCAATAAAAAAAAAACCTGCAACCTGATGATGATGCCAAGTTATCTTGGACAAGGGGGATTGAATCAATGCAATAAATATGATTTTTCTTTGTATTTTCTACAAAACTATTTCAATCTTCAAGTCTCCAGCTTCTCTTTTTGTGTTATATGAAGAAGCGTTGTCAATACATTGAAGAAACACAAAGAAATACAGCTTTTACTTTTAACACTAAACTCCAACGCTTATAATATTTTATCCACACACAAAAATATCCTTATTGAAGGAAAAAGCCTTAGAAAAACTTTCCTGAGCTTCTTGGAAGATTTCTAGAGTACTTACTTTTTCTAATAATATTTTCTTTTAGTGTTTTTCTTATGTTCTTATAAATCTTGAGTGATCCACCACCACCACCACTACTACCACAAGTGCAGGCACTTACAAAGGAACAAAGTCCAGGGTAAAGTAAAGCTTTAGCTCTTTTGTGTGTTTATAAAACTCAAGTCTTCAGGGGGTTTAAAGGGACGAGATTAGCAGGTGTGTTACCACAAAAAAATGAGTAGGAACAAATTCTGAGAAAAAGTTGTATATGAATATATTCAAGGGTGGATTTCGACTATGGGCTTCTGTATCAGAATCTTTTAATTTTGTATTTTTTTGAGACCTTTAAATCTTTTTGAAGGGTATTTGGCTATGTTGTAGTAGTGTGTAAAAACTCTTTAAAATATAAAAAAACGAGGTAGCAACAACTTAAAATCTGTACCTGTTGTATAGTCTAAATTGAAACAGCGTGTAAATTGGCCTCACACTCAAAATGAGATGTGCACAGTCCAAGAATGAAAAGTGAACTGAACTCTTCTAAAGTGTCTTTAAAAGTTTTAACTTTATATGATTTCTGTGGCTATCATCAGCTTATTCCAAGTTTGATGGAATGGAATAATACTTGGTGGTAGCAACAAGGAATAATGGCATTGGCATCATAAGAGAGTATATATTTTATTATCAGTGTGAGTGTATATTCAGATATTCATTGCAACTCATAATAATATTATGCTTATAATACGAGAGAGTCAGAAAAGATAGGGGATTTAACATTTGTTTAACCGTTTAAACTTTTTCAGTTTTATATTATGCAAGTGCACCCACTAATTCTAAGTTGGGTACAAAAATCCTGGCACTGAGAGTTCCATGATAATATGAGAAATGAGGGTTACATTTGGCGAAAGAGTATTATACTACTTAATGTTGTTTTTTATCTCCGAAAAATAATGATAATGTTTGCATCTACTCAATGCTACTATAGTAAGTAGAAGGACTTTTTTACAGACCATTACCCACCGAACTCACACAAGCATTACTTGTAAATAGTCGGTTGTATTAGTAAAAGTAAAAGGAGAGTTTGTATATGTTATAAATATAAAAATTTCATATAAATAACCGGAACATGGGAACTCTTTATGCTTAGGGGTTATAATAATATGATGTAATATATTATCATTTTATTTTTAATTTTAACCGAATATTCTGCATGAGAGTTAGTAGGGATGATACAAGTCACTCCGGTTAGGTTTCAAAATACATCTGGTTACATCTGGTTTTATTACAGTAGAAAGCATGTCCTTACTGAAAGATTTTTTTATGTGTAATTTTTAAATACTAGACTTTTTGTGATCTACTGCATGATGATGAAGTCAGGGAATTGTTGCTAGTATATACACTCTGTAGATTTGTTTGATTCTAACTTTTAAAGGAACTAACGCGCAAAAACCCGTTAAGTTACCCGTGTATTTTTCATTCCAGGAGATTCGAGTAAAAAAGTCCCCTTGGTTAGATATATATTTGCTATTCTAATATTAAGTTGGCACAAGAAAAACTATGAAAAGTTTGCCTAGTAGAAATGTAAATAACATACAAAAGAAGTATAGATAAAAAACAAGAGGTGTACGTGAGAACTCATCTCATCAAGTCATGTTCATTTTCTTGAGCTTTTATTTTTCACTCGGAGTAAAAAAAAAACAACTACTTTAGACTAAGAGACTACGATCTATCATGAAAGTACAAACTATTACCCGATACATCACATTTTGTTGATTTATTCATGACGGATCAGCAGTTCTGCCGCTTTTGTTATATAGGGAATCGATCAAGGAAATGAAAGTCTTGAATGTCACGTTTTATCGGAAGGAGAGTAAAATTCGGGAGTGAGAGTAGTCAGAAATACCCGGAATAATTTTACTTAAGTTTCATCACGTAGACTACTATAATGATAATGTCCATGTATTTGCTTTGTGTGAGTTGCATGTATTTTTCATTGTTCTTTGTCCTAGTTTGATTTTTATTAGATTGACTAAAGCTGCAAAAATACCGGATGACAGAAAAGAATGTTTTGTTTACAGAGATGTTATGTACTTTGTAAAATGATCTTGTTTTGACTTTTGATCGATTACCAATCGATCTTATCATATTTATAAATCAGTACCATGGGTGACATCGTGACATGCCTATTCTATCTATATGCATCAATGCAGAAGGTATATACGATCGATGCATTGAAATATATACACATTGAACTTGGCAGTAACGTTACCACTGCATTTTTTGTATGAAAATTAAATAGAACACTGAGATACCGGCTTTAGTGACATTAAATATTTTTACTACTACCAACGAACTACATAAAAAGTTAGGAATAATGTCATTTTAAAAAGCTTTTATCGTCTCTGGTTTTACTAGAAAGGTTTATATGATATGTGCATGCATGAGACATAAAGAGACATGGGTTTAGGTAGTTTTTGGTAACTTGTAAGTTGTTTACTGAGAGAAGTGAGTAAAGTTAAAATGAAAAGTTAGTTAGCTTGATTTGCATGGTGGACTATAAAAAGCAAGGTGATACTACTACTACGAGTAGTAATCCTCCTTTGTGTAATTCAAAACTTTAGTAAATAAAAAAAATTAAAATTGGCAAGGTGTGCAAAATCGCAAATTGCAGTAATTGCATATCCCCACTTCATTAAAATATGCCAATATAATGTCCTTGTTTGTTTCTAGAGTGTGTGTATATTACTATTTTACTTTCAAACATAACTTACTATTGTGCTGTTACTTATAATTTTAACTGTAACATTTATAATTTGCCTCAAGCTTTTGACTGCAATTAGATATTCTTTCGACAAAACTAAAGATGCCTTTAAGTAATAATATTATGATTATTGTCAAGAGTACAGATTACTTGTAGAGATTCAACTATGTGATAATGTTATTGCTTCGTGTTATATTTTATGGCTTGGCTATTAATAATTGGCGTGGTTATTACCTGCATGCAATTATTGAGATATATTAGAGAGAGTACATATATCAGAGCTACACTTTACGATGAAATATATAATTCAAGTACTGCATTGCAGTATGTGTAGTAGTAGTAGTAAATAACAATTAGGGATTTTGACGCTGTAAACGACGTTACTTGAATATTCTGTTCTGACATGCGATATTTGAGATGAGATGAGAAATTCAGGAGAATTACCTGCCATCATCATCATTGCCACACTTTCAATAAAAAACTATAGAGAAAGAGATGATAATAAAATGATGTGAATGCAAAATGGTAAGTAGTTATCAGTTATCAGTAGCAAGTAAGTAAGTAATGCAAGTATCAAGTATGCGATTATGTGATTATTTTATGGCCGATGGTGATGACGCCATTTATTTTATGTGATCGGAAGTGATATTGATAAGGTTGACTTTGCTTGATGATTTGCTAATAATTATGCGTGTGAGTCTGTGTTATTTTTTAGTAGATGTTTATTGGGGTTTGGATTTAATCTAGGGTTGTTAAAAGATTTCAAAAAGTTAGGGTTTTCATTATGTTTGTAACATTTAAGCCTTGATTATACTTGCTTTGCTTTTGCTTTCTCTCGAACTTCCTCGTGCTTTCCTTTTCACCATGGCAATTTTTACTACATTTTCACTCGAGTTTCATCTTCATTTCATTTTCACTTCAACAGTTGTCATACACACTTCCTTTTCACTTTCTTTTGCTTTCATTTTGACAAGTAGAATAAAAAGTAGATTTTCGGATAAATTTTAGCAGATAAATTTTGATTTTATGTTTCAAGCTCTATTCTTCC
>JAQGAA010001304.1:0-16244 GCA_034696425.1 Isotoma viridis | reverse complement strand
AATACAATTGAGTTAAGTATTTATAAGAATTGTCTTTGTTTAATCAGGTTGCTGTAAATCCAGACAAGTTGGATAGCATGATGTACAGCGAGAAGTACTCGGTCACTGTTCAGCCAAGCTGTCGAGGTTTTGGGGGTAAGCCTTTGGATGGATGTGTTATTGTCACTGCAACAGGACTTCTTGGCGCTATGGTTAATAGCAGTTGTATTGACGATCCATGCAAACCTATTATAGCTACGGAAAAAATTGTCGCAGTGAGAAATCAAATTATGTTCGCTGATATGGGTTATGCAAAAGGTAAGTCAGTTCTACGTTCTTTTTTGTTCCCGTGCCCGTGAATTAATTTGAACTATAACTATGCATGCAAAATTTGTTTTTAAACAGATGGTGACATTGTTATCGTGACCTGTAATGAAAATCTTAGGCAACCTGTTTTAGTAAATCGTATCAAAGTCAACCTAGTCGGAGGCCGTGATAAAGCAGACATCAAATCTACTGCATCGCAGTCTTTGTTTTTAAATTTTGTTGAAGGTAATAATCGTCAAATTAATTAATAAAAAACTATATAGTTAGTCTCGGTATTAATTGAACCCGAGGGGAGTAAGCTCATTCGAGCTTGATGACTTTAATTCTTATTATGCCTCACTCGGAAATGTTTTTCTTACGAATTAATCTGTTTTGTTTTATATGCAGATCATTCCATCTCATCGGCACAATTCGTTAACAAAACAAGTACGGACCATCTGCTGATTTCTCTTATTAATCGATGCACTGGATCAAGTTGGCTCTGTTTGTATGAACTTGCCGTTGAAACTGTGTCTTTGAAACCCCGGTTTCAATCAGGGAACAACGCACTCGTGAATACATATGTAAGCTTCGAATGTTTGTCCTATTTACCATTCCCATTTTCCCAATTTGATTTTGCTTCGGTTTCAGAAAGTTAAGAATCGTGTTTTTTGTCAAACTATCACGTAAATAAATGTTAAGTAGGTAATAAAAGCAACAATACAATACTATATTATGATTATAACAAACAGACTAATGTATCTTTCAAAAAGTAGTGGAAACATCATAAGCTCCTCCAGTTATCTTTAAAACCAATTCAATTCTAGGTTGTAATAAGAAGTTTCTGAAATTAAGAATATTTTGCAAACATTCATAAATGAAATGGTCGATAAAATAGAAGTTCATGCGTTTTTTTGCGTTTTAATTTCACAGAAATGGGTTTTATCCTCTCAAGTCCAGTTTGGAAGTGCAATTGCAGAAATTTGCACTCTTCCAATGCAGCTGACTTCATCTTCAACAAATGCGTTTGGAAGTGGAAGCGGCTCATCGATGCAGAACCCGTTACAAAATCAAAATCAGCAGACGATAGCCACATTGACACCCTTGATTGCTGCTTCCCTTTCTAATGGCTCTGTTATACTCGCTCGATGTGATAATCTTCAACAGGTGAGTCAAACAAAAAACAAGTGTATCAGATACAGTGATGGAGTGATTAAAACCTCAATCAGTATAGTCTTACAGAGTGTAACTAGTATGACTTTGAAGGAAAGAATGGGTTAGAACTTTTAAAAAATTGAAGGTTCATTGAGACAATGACAATGTCACGGACGATTGAGTTTACCTTTTATTGCCTATTTTATTACGTGTTTAGTATAATTTTTATAGGCATGTAGCAAGTATGAACTTTCTTTCGTTTTCTATTTCAATTTGAGTCATTCAAACATTCACTAATTTGGGTGGATTGGATATTTATTTTTTACCAATTATTTTTATACAAAACTATATTGATTTTGTGGGCATGGAATGCGCAAGGTTGATTGAACTTGTAGAGATAATCAGAAGAGGAAAGTGAAATGGATTAGAAAACAATGATTTGTATCAGATTAATGATATTAATACTGACTAGCTGTTACATATTATCATTTTATTTGGTATGAGGGCAGAATTTAATTTCACGCTGGTATAATAGCTGTTGGTTTTGTGATTTTGTGGAAGAAGTAAAAAAATAAGTGTAAATGAGAATAAGAAAATAGAAAAAAAATTGATCATTGTCACATCTTAGCCATTACTATGTATCTGCCAATGTTTTTTTTTCCTTTTTTACTCAATCTTTTTTGCCTTGCTAATCTGCGTGAAATGGACAAGCAAGCATAATAATTCTGATAGTTTTATGAGCTTATTGATTATAAAATGTTTAATGTTTTAAATGAGGATGATTTTGTTTATTAAAATGGATTGATAAAAGATTCCTATTGCAAAAAAATTGTTTGTAAATTAAAGAAGTAAAATAAGTTTAAATGTGTCATGCTATTCTTGTATAAAAAAGGTTTTTATTTTTAACAACTATGCATTTTTTAAATAGATCGCATCAATAAATCCTTGGCAAAATCAAGGATCAAGTAACATCACTTCAGGAGGTTTGTCTATAAAGCGTGAACGAGAAGAAATAGATTCAAAACAAGGAACTAAAGGCTCTCCTGGACCTAAATTTCCAACCGTGGGACAAATGACTATTGGAAGTGGAGATAATACTGGAATGTTTGTTTCTATGAAGTTTACCTGGAGCGGATCGATTCTAGTAGCTTTGGGAGCGAATTCGCATTTACACACTTACAAAATCCATCCTAATATTGACGCAAGTATGTGATATTTGAAAATTTGACATTTAAGGCAGATCACTTTCGATTTTTGAAAAAAGGTCGAACAAATTTTGTTACGTTCTTGTTATTTTTTATTAGGCACAGCAGCAACTTTGATCGAATTGAGTATGATGGGAGGATTGGATACTTGGGATGTGATGATGTGCATTCGACAAAATCTTATAGATAATATTACAGACAGACTAAGTGAGACGTTTGCAAGACAGCTTCCTGGTGTCCAGACTCATTATGGTCCAAGAATTTTGGTTATCAAATCTGCCCTTTACAGGTATGGAAATCATCTCTTGGCTAGAAACATCTGTTTTTTATTAAAAAATGCTTTAAATTTTAGACTGATGGCTGGCGGAACGGCAAGAATAAATGATCAGCAAACTCTTTTAACTTTACACTTGGTATCTGGAGCATTAAAGGCTCTTCTTCGGCCGGGTGAGCTATCATCTCATGACAAAGGACCTGCTGAATCTTTAACAAGTATGTGTTTTACCACACATGTATATTAATATTTTTTTGTTTTTAAACTCTCTGGAATTTAAAATGCGTGATCTTTGCCCTTAGTAATCAGATTTTTTTTAAATAGGTCTTCTAAACAGTAAAGGGGACGGATTTTCTGACTTGGATAACGTATTAGTTCACGTCGTAGCCAAAGAATACACAGTTGAATCTTCGACTCTTCAATCATTACAGCAGTTTTTACAATGGTGTGCTGACTTAGCACTGAAGTTATTAGCAACTCTACCTGATTTAAGACATTCAAGAGCCCCTGGGGTAATAAATTTTGTTTTGTTTATTTACTATTCCTTTATCGTTTCATCTCTTCTACTTTAGACTTATTTAGGGTATTTTTGTCAATCAGATTATGAAGGAAGCGTGTTCTTGAAGGTTGACAAAGGAAAAAAGTGTCTTGAAAAGTAGTTCACGGTTGAATACTACTGGCCTTAATTTGTATATTTATGTTTTTGCGTTAATTTATAGTGGGAAGTATGCAGAGACTCAAAGGCAATAGGACTACTTCGAGAGTTGATTGTTTTGATGCGAATTTGGGGTTTAATAAATCCTGCCTGCCTACCAGCTTTTCGTAAGACATCTGATAACCTTGATGTTCTACCTTTGCTCTTCCGACTTCTTACAAAGCTGTCAGGAAGTCCTCATGATCCTGAAGAATCTCTCATGGGTACGTTATTGATTTAATTATTGCTTTTTCTTTAATTTTATTTTTGGATACTATGCTTGAAGCGTTAAGCTAAATATTATAACATTCTGCGTGCACTTAAATGTAATTTAGCTAATGGGAAAATAACTTCAAAAGTTTTTCCTGCTTTACTTGCATTTTATGGTTGAGCATTCCTAATTTTCCTTGTTCACTTTGCAATATCACATCTCATTGATCTCATTCTTACATTGAAAAAATTATATGGCAACATGCATAAAACAACGCAAACCGTAGCCGTTTGCATTTAGAAACCACGATTTGATAAATGTTACGTGTCTCATATCTCGTTGGTACAAGGATTATTAACGTCCTCAGCTTATTTAGTATCAAATTTTTGCATAAACGCGTTAATATTTTTATTACGGGTTGCCTTACAAGTCAAACCTCTGTGGTCTTCATTTTCATGATGCGATGACATTTAAAAGCCAAAAGATAAAATCCGAAGTCAGCAGTAAAGACTCAACGAATATTTTTAATAAATTGTGCTCTACATCGATAAGAGATGATACTTGAGAGAGACAAATGAATTTCAGTAAAATATTGTTAGTCTCACATGTATTATGTAAGCGTATGCGTATGTATCAAATTTCATAAATCGTCTAGCATAATGTAGTCTGATTTTGTATTTGAAAAATTAAAAGAAAGATTATGTACCTGCCTAATGAATAATCAAAGTTTCTGAGTATCTTTCTCCACTCCTGGATATTTATGCTGTATTAACGTTACTAATTTAGATTATAATTAACACGTGAATATCTTAACAGGAAAGAATGTTGCAATTGCCGGCCGAAGGTTACTTCTCAAATAACCTGGTCAGGTTGACTTACGAAACGTGATGTTATTGTGAATGTGACTGATCTTCCATGGGAAAAAATATTGACCTTTTACAAATACTAATGATTAGTTCATCAAAGGGTCACCGAGTTCTTTATACTATTCGTCTTGCATAAAACTTACATTATTGTGAAAGAGGTCAGGTTGCCAATCAGTTTGTGTGTTAGAACCATAAGGGCTGAAATATGAGGAAGAAGCTGAGATTGTTTTTATTCATCAAGTCTTATTATTACAAGTACCTATTACTTTCTCAGAGAATTTTGTTTCATCTTTCATTATCATTAAGAATATTTGCGATGCAAATAAAGCATGCTTACCATCAAAACCCTCTGATTGATATTTTTGTATATCTAACGTTTCCTGAATTTCTAAGAAAAACTAGTTTCAGTTTTTTAATAAGTTTAATGTATTTTCATAAGAAATATCAATCCAGAATAAATATACGCCTATATAGACTTTTACGTTTACAAAACAAAACACTCGGAGCTTCAAAGAGAAATTAAATCTGTTTAATTTTGCATGTACTTGTCCGGGTTGTCCGAGGCATGTGTGCTTATAGTTTTGTTAGTGACCCCATTTAACATATTGTTATACGTATGTCTGGAATCGACTGGAAGATTCTGTTTCAAGAAAGAATACTCATTAGTAGACAAATATTTCGTAATATCATTTTCATGCTTCGCTAGATCTGTTTACTTAGATTTCAAGGAGTCTTTTCGGATTGATTTTTTTTTTCATGGAAGAAGGATCCTGATCTGTGTTTATGGTATCATTCGTGTTTAGTTTAATGCCTATATAGAAGCGTGCTGAATCGTCTTAATGTATTCTCTTCGTGGAATCATTAGAACGAAAAAAACTGATAATGATGTATAGGAAGCTTGCTTTGTTTCATATAACACTGATGTTTCAAACTAGCTTGACATTTAAATACTTTTAGGAAATTGCTCAACTTACAATATTTTTTGGTTAGAAGGTTTGTTACAAATCGTATGTTTAGGAAGATTGAATGAATAAAACAAGTAAATGATGAAATGGCCTAGTCGTATAGTCTGTGTGTAATTTTATATGGCAGTATAACGGCTTCTATGACCTTAGCACATCTTTCAGAGGTGTTATATATGTTTAGCTTTGAAAATCAATTATTTCGATTTGGAAATCATTTATGATATTTTATTTCAAGTTCCAAGCTTTTCATTGTATTGAGTAATCCATTGCTGAAGTTTTTGCCTTTGGGTAGACTTGATCACAGGATGGATACAGAAGACCAGACTGGCCATTGTGTTTCTTTACTTAAGAACTTAAGATTAGTAAAGTTAGTCGTCTAGTATAATGCAGTAAGATTTTTGTAATCTATTCTGTTGGTTTGTTTGCGATACTTGCTAATCTAAAGACTTCCGACTGTGTTTACTCACAAGTTTGTGACTTATTTAATGATACATTTGCTACCATCGGCTTAGAATGTTTGATCTGAGAGTTTCCTCTTTGTCATTTTTTGAGCTGTGAAATCAGGGTTAACTTATGCATACGAAACTAGAGACAAAATATTTATGAGGGAAAATCCATTCCAAGTCTATACTGTGAATAATGTAATTTTGAATGCTTAATAATAAACTGTCCTGTTTGTTTTGCGTATTTCATTGTGCATCATGATTTACGTATATAAAGCACGACACGATTATGAATCAGAATGAACAATTAGTTTAATTCAATTGTTTTCTAACTGCTTATAATGTTTCTCATTAATTCGGTTGATAATTTAACCGTAATTTAGTTTCGGTTTTAGTACTTTCATTAAGTTTGCATCGTATTATAAACTTAGCAGAATTCATTGAGATTAGAACATTTATTATTTGTATGATTAATGGATAATCTAATCCAGTTATTTGTTTTAGAAATCGGCAAATGACAAACAGTAAATCCACTGCGGTGTAATTACAACTTTCTTTGATGTTATACAGAATGATAATATTTGTTGAAGTGACTACCTTTCGATTCATATTTTTTCAAGTAATTTGCAGTCGGTAGTTTTTATACTTCTTTTTCATAAAGTAATGTTATCCAGGGGGCAGTGACACAATAAAGCTGATGCTGATATTATTATTACCTAAGCGTTGTCGTCGAATTCTGACGTAACCTTGAGTTGATTTTTTATGATTAGGAAATAGTATTAAAAAAGGATAACAAAGCTCATCTTGCAATTGCATGAATACAATGCAATACTCACAATATTTACTTGCTGTTTATAGTTTTGTTAATTTAAGATTAGAATCGATTGAAATTGGTCAACATGGTTTACGATTAGTTAGTACAGAGATTGACGAAGTTATACAGCAAACGTACATAATATTTCGTTATGTGTGCTTTTTGTGGTTATCAGTTCTAGATTTTTGGTATAACTTCCTGTGGGTTTGTTTTAAAGCTAATTCCTATTAAAATATGCTACGTGACAAGGCTTAGCTGGATGTGTTTGTCTATTCGGCATTTACTCATAACTGCCATATTCGAGTTCACTGTAAATCACAGGACTGGGCAGTTTAATAGATAAGGATAAATGAGAGGTTTCTTAAAATGTAATTAAAAGTATTTATTACTCGTTTATCATACGAAGTTATTGAACACTTTTTGAGTCAGGGTGTTGGGTGTCAGAAATCAGATTTTGGGTTTGGGAATTAAGCGGATACGTCAATTAAGGCTCTTCAATCATTCCATGTGAAGTGCGGGTCGTAGGTAACAATAATAATACATCTTACCTTATAATATTTTTATTAGACAAGACATAAACTATAAATTTCTAAATATTATATAATAAGTAATAAACTAATTAGTTTGTATTTAGCAATTAAAAAAACTTTTCTAACGTTTTTAGTGGTAGTTCGTATTGATTTACTAAGCGTGTAAAACAAAAAGTATATGTTTTAAATTGTATAAAATAGCATTCAATTCTATACACTTTAGGCAAGCTTGCTGGGTGATTAATTCATATTTTCAATATTTTTCTTCTATAGCTTAGGGTGAAATCGAAATGCAACCCTCCAGTCCCAATCAATCCAAAAGATTTTTACATAAAGAGATTACATGCATAGTATTGGTAAAAGAAGTTAAAAGATTTTTCAAGCTTCATGAATGAGATTACAAATAAAAATACTAGTGTTTGCAATACCTAAATGTAATATGAATGATCCTGGGGTCATCATCAGCAACAAGTGCGTCTATCTCTACTATCCTCTTATGTAATAACAAATAATAATTCCAGAATAGAAAGATACTTGATACACTGTGAAGTGTGATGATGAATATGAGCAAAGATTTCATAACTTTTTATTTATAGTAGTGTAATTCATGAACATTGAGAGTAGAATTCTGTCTGCCACTACTTCAACTACATTTATTTGTAAAATTGCCCTAGACCTATGCATTTTAAAGTTTTATAATAAACGCATTCAGTCACTTCTCTGAATTGCGTGTGTATGGGGCTGGAGTTATATTAAAGAATCTTTCGAGAGAACTGAATACTGTTTTATACAGTTATTAAAATTCAATAGTATTTTGTTTAATGTTCTTAAGCATAAGTTAAAGTTTAGGATTTAGTTCTTTAGTTATTTTCCTGAGATAAAAAGTGTCCAGGATTTATAGAGTCTTGTATTTTCTTGGAATAAAGACAAAGACATAAAAAGCAAACGATTGTGAAATGTTTGACTTGTTGAATGTGATAGGTGTGTGTGATTAGTGACTAATATTCAAAGGATTCTTCACTCAATTTTCGAAAAGAGTATAGTTGCTCGAAAGCTAAAATATGGGAGGTTCGCAAAGCAAAAAAGATCTCGATGCAAAGACCCATTATAATACGTATCATAGGGGGAAACCTCGTAAGTTCATTAAATAATTTTTCATATGAAACTTTTTTGTTAATTAATTCATACATATAATAAAAATGTTAAAATTAGAAACGGGTATTTCGATTCGATAGTTTCGCAGAATTAAATGTACGAAAGCAAAAGATGACTATTTAAAAGATATCAAGTTAAACTAAAATGAGAAGATAGCCGTATCAATTGAGTTTACGGCTATTTGAAATTAATAACATTATTCTCTTTTTAATATTTTCATTTTATTTTAAACTATACAGGCTGTAAAGGTAGTTTTTTGTGTTGTCGATAACAGAAAGCAAGCGTAGGACTTTTCGTGCATCAAAAGAACTAAAGAATGGATATATCAATGCGTTTTAGACATTTTGTAAGGTTTCGAATTAGAAGAATAGTCCCTTTGTAAAAGAAATGCATTTTTAATTATTGACCTTTAAAAGTTTAAAACACAAAAATATCCAGGTACATTTTTGAAATTAGACTAATTTTAAGCAGCTATTTTTCGTGTCTTTGTAGAACGTAAAAAAAATTCAGTTATTAACAGACGAAAAAAACTTAAAAATTTAGTTAATTTTTAAAACAAAATTCCACAGATGAAGCTTTTTTAAGTGGAATCAACCCCCAAACTCAGCAAAAAGTAATGGAAAAAAATCATGCTGCATATTTGTGGCTTTACATGGGAATAGCCTTTGCTCTTGTGCTTTTACTCCTCATGGGTCTTGGACTATATCTGGATTACCGTAGAAAAAGTAAAGAAAGACATGCGAAAGAGAAAGAGAGAAAAGAAGCTGAAGAAAACACAAAACTGTATTCTCAAATCGGGAAAACTTCAGATTACGGGGGTTCAGTCACAACAACAACTGAAGAAATCCAACCCAAACCTAGCGTTTCGAATTACGAGCAATTAAATCGTCGACCCTCTGGCTTTGCAGGTTTCAATACCCACCACCAACAACCACCTCAAAATCATAATATATCTTCATCAGAAAATAATCTGCAAGATTTATCAACACCATCATATGGATCATCAAATCCTAATTTGGATCAAAATCCAAATCTGAGGCGTCAGTCACGTCAAGTCTCCCATGTTGAATCATTTCCTTATGAATACTATGGCATGCCTATGGAAGACCGTGAACCAATTCGAACCAGAGTGGCTGATCTTGGTGAACCAAAAAACTTATATAGGCTTTCTGCCTATGGAGAATTAGATAAGGATATGAGTGATACTGATGAAGGGGGCCCTCTTCCACAGTTCTCATTTGCGGACAATGGACAACAAAACAGAAACCAGGGACAAGCCTATTATGAAACGACTACTGGAGGGGACAACAGTAGGGAAAATCAAGCTACTTTGTCACTTCGAAGAGATGGTCCACCACCATCAGCTCCTGGTGCTGCTGGTCCATCAACAACATATTTTCCTCAATGAAGTCGTTAGGAATAGAAATTCAATTTTTTTTTTCTAGTTTGATAGAAATTCTTATATTCAGAGAATCTTGTTTCTCTAAAAAATCTCTTTAAAGTGTTTCAAGTTAATTTTAAGGTCTGATTAGGTCATAAGTTGTGTATTATTTGTTTTATTTAACTATGAGTTGATGTCATTGAAATTTGCACAAGTTTTTATGCATCCTGTTTTTTTTCTGCCAGTTTTAGCCAAAAAAGAGTTTGATTTGTTTCGGTAGAACTACGTTATCTCTCTCTACTGCGTACCAAATAGTGTTTTAAAACTAGCTCAATCATGTAAAAGGGAGATAACAAAGCAAAGTCAAAATATTTATTTTATTAAGTAATCATTTATTTAAATATTTATATGAGTATTTGAGTATATTATATACATATGCAATTGCGTCAATGATTATAATAACGGTTTTCAGAGCTGTTTTTAACCATGATTAGTAAAATGTATAAAGTGACAATCAGAATCGTCAACTATGTCTCAGCTCTGGGACCCCAGGGAGTATTAAATTTCAACTGTTTCTGTGTTAAATTGGCACACTCAACAGTTTGAGTTTTTATTACATAATATTAAAATGTCCGTCTTGTAAATGTGCTGATTTCTTATTCTTTGTTATCTGAGCTTTAAGGTTTCCTGTCATCAAAGAGGAAGCCAAATAAGAGTATTTTAATTTGTTTAAATGTAGCATATGGAAATTGAACTGTTTTATATTTTAAGTATTGAAACTATTACAATTACAAATTCTTAAGTAGGATCGTTGTACACATAGTAGGATTGGAATAATATTTTTTAAACTTGCTATTAATACTGGTAGACAATCATAACTTTTTATTCTCTTTGGTCGGTTAGAGATCATTTTAATTTAAGATTAGAGTGTGTTCTCATGAGCGTGTAAATGGTGATGAGTATGATCACCCGGTTAAATTGTCAATATCACCATTATCATTATATTATTATTCGGTCATTAAAGTTTTGTCTTGTAATACGATTCTTGTCTCTACCTATTATTGGGAATCTCTAAATATTAACTGCTTTTTAATAAGTGATGTATGTAATTTAATGATTGCATGTTTTTTATAAGGATTTTTGACGACACGAAAAGAGCTTGTTATGTCTTTCACATTATAATAAAATGTAATAAGAAAGAATTAAAACGTGTTAAGTTTCTGTTGCATTATTACAAATACATTTTATTTCTTGAAGGGAACTACTTCTAGATAAGAGAGTGAGACACAAGGTTTCATTATATTAATTTCTTTGAAGTATTGATTTTAAGAGAGTCCATTATAAATGACATAACTTAGCTTAATGCATTGAATAACTATTACTAAAAATTATATGGAGTCTCTGACTGATAAGGTTTTGGTGTTGGAGGTTATATTTGTTATATTGAAAGGTTATTACATTGCATTGGTGTCGTGACTCGTGACTCATCTTGTGGTTTTAATAATTGATAAGATTTTATTTTACTTAATGCGACAAAAATAATATCATGGAAGTTTGATTAAGATTTGAGATATTTTTTTGTTTCATAAACAACAGGAATGCCACAACAGCCACCACAAACAACTGATGGGAAATCAGTATCATTCCTAATTTTATTGAGTAAAAAATTGAAATAATGTATTTACAGTTTATATACGTTTTTATGGTTGGTAAATACATTGGCTTTGTTGACGTTTTATATTGTTGGCCATGTGAGAGTGAGAGGTTTTTGTTGGCTAATAATTGTAAGTTTATACTGCATCAAACATGACCTGGTAAAAGTTGATTTGTGTACTAGGGACGATGTCACATAAGGTTTAGAAAAGGTAATAAAATAATAAAGAAATGAAGACCTACGTATTTCTAATTTACTTTGTTCGTATCACGTATAGAACTTGATGTAATGGAAACTCTCGTGAGTTTAGTAGAATTAGTAGAGTGTGGTTAGGCTGATGGAAAAAGTTACTCAACAAATTAGCCTAATTGATTGATTTCTTAATTAAAAGATGTAGGTACTCCTATATATCGTAGAACATTCTCTATTTTATAGAAGTTTTGGCTTTTAACCCGATCGATGGACTAATTGATTAAGGTTTATGATTGTTGAATGTCTGTTGGTGGTGGTAGTAGTAGTAAATGTAGCTGAGTCACCCTTGAGACTTATATATGCTAAAGGTCAAAGGATATATTTAAAGGGGTTTTGTATGATAAGGATTATTATATAGGGAGTATTTTTAATCTTTGCCAAAAGAAAGTCACAAGCCACCGAAGAGAGTCCCTTTCTGTCATTAATGGTTATAAAAATGGAAGGGCTTTCATAGTCTTTCGACTCACGAGGGTTTCTTTAATACAAATTAAGGGAAACATTCGATAATAATAAATAAAGTTCTTTCCTTCGTACTGTTTCACCACTCTAATAGGTAATTGATAGGTTAAATTAATTACCCCTTAGATGAGAATAGATGGCTTCGGTTTTCTTTTTAGGTTGGATAACATTTTCATTAATTACCTATTCGTTAACTGCGTTGGAGGATTACACATTGTCACAATCATCGTCATCCAACCCCTCAGCTCTCATGCTTTACTGTTTACTTGTTTCTTTAAGTTTACCCAGAATTAGCTTAATTAGGTCGATTTTAGATTTAGAATAACAATACAACTCAGATATGCCTATTTTACTCTTAATCTAATGCTTATATTATTAAAGGATTTTTTTTAGTCTTCATGTATCAGTCCCTAAAGGAAAAATCTAGTCATTAATGATACCTGTGATACTTCCATTGTAATATGTTTCCAGAAATCCCGATTATTAGCTTTTGAGCCCGATACTTTGGGGCTTCGGGGTTCAGGTAATTTCTAGAAAATGGTGAGTAGTATATAGAAGTTGTGCATTTTCCAGGAGATCAATTGAGTAAAAGGCTGATTCATCCGGATAGATTTTTGGGGAATGGAGCATGAAGTAGGAAAGGTCGGGTCTTTGTTTTTTTGCTTTATTTCTTCATCTCAAAGCTATGCTATCTATCGCATTCTCACATTTTTGCATACTTTTTACACACACTTTTATCACGTTTCATGCTTAAAATGCCCTAATTATAATATTTTTTGATGTAATGAAACGATGGGTAATGAACTCAAAACATTTGATTTTAAATTGTATTTTGTTTTTGAATTCAGATGAGTGTTGCCTGCTACCAAGTGAAGTACAAATTCCGAACCACAATGCCTACTGCCCAAGTAAAAGCTTGGGGGTTGCTTCAAGTGTAATTTTTGCGAGGGGGAGTCCTCACCAGGTAATTGAATCTATGATCTTTTCAACAAAAACATATAGTACTTATTGGTTGAATGAATACAGAGTGTCATTACGTTTTATGGAAACTCCTCTGTGCCTATAGACAAACGAGTACTAGGAAAAATAGTTTGCATCAAGTTCATTCATAAATCATAAGAAAAATATAAGTCACTTTGTCACATGTCAGATAATATTTATGCCAAGTATTTTTGCTCTGAATTAGCTTAATTGAGGTTAAAAGCTTGTTTCGAAATAATAATGTTTCGCAGTTTTTAAGTAAATGTGTTTTTCCTGTTTGTAGTTCCAATACGGAGTGAATCCTGTCAAGTGGTGGGGGGGTGTTGAAAGTCAAGGTAATTGGATGGATGGATTGAGACTTTTGTGGTTGGGCAAGAATCCAGCGGGTGTGAAAGTTTGCAACAGGTAAATTTCCTTTAGTCTCATATTATTAGTTTGCGTAATGATTGTAGAGTGTAATCAATCCCTTAACTTGATAGTCTCGACAGTATTATTTGATACTACTACTTAAAATACTTTTCTCAGAAGCTTTATGCATCATGCATATCGTTTTCCTTATCAAGTTGACCTAACGGCTTTCGTGTTGATGGATTTTATTGCTTGTGTCGTTTCGTATTTCATAAGCACTTAGATTTCTTTGACCGTGGGAGTAGAAAATTATCACACGGCTTTTGTCGTAGTCTCAAATTATCTAATAGTTTCGATACATTTTTTTACTTGATATGACTCAGCCAATTTTTTAAGTGCTATTAATGTATCTTTATGAGCCAATATTGATAAATTGAAAAAAAACCTTTGAATTCACACTTTATTCATTTTATGCACAGATGCGGTTGCTGCACTTTAACTCAACTACCACCCCGATCAACAGCTAATAAAGCGTGGGACCAAAGATGGTTGAGGTCGTGTCCCTGTGGTGGTCATTGGAAAATTCCATCCTCTCTACCCCAACCAAAACCCGTTGATACGGATCCATTTCTGAATTTTTAATGCATACAATGCAATATAAGAAACTTTTGATACTCTTGGATATATAAAGAAAAGATTCTTCGATCCGTTTCCAGAAGCTCCATGCATGAGAAAGTGGACCACCAACAACCTTATACAGAGATGCTCCTTTATATTATTATGTTAGCATCTCCTCATCACATTTCATCTCATTAGTTTTATTGCCCAGCCTTTTTGATAATGAAATGGGGAAAAGTTGTAAATTGTGCTTTGAACTTTCCATGTGCAGCTGGCTGTTGGCAACCTGTCAGTTAGCGATATGTCAGTGTGATGTAGATCTTCATGTAAATATTTCATAGGAAAAATATATATGAATTTTCTTTCCAAAAGATATTTGTCTAAATTACCCTAGGTTATGAGATTTTTGGCAAGAATGGTATGTTAAGGTCTGGAATGCTGATTTTTTTGTAAGATTTGTATACATGTGATCTAGATATGAAAAAAACCTCTATATTTATTATTATGTGTCAGAATAAGTAGTTTTTAGGGCAAACTAAGGACAATGAAACTATGTATGGACACCCGTCCGTATTTTGCCATTTACCCGTATCCCGTCTGAAGTAGTTCTTAGGTTTATTGTGAACGTTACCTCCTAGAGTTTTAAAAGAAAATACAATATTTCTTCACCTATTAGTTATATTATAACATATATGGTTGTGTCTTGTGTTTTATTTATGAAAACTTTAAATTTTGAATAAAAACTTGTGTTCATTTGACCTACAAAGAGCGTTACTGCGAAGAATCTCAAAATGCTTTCTTCCAAATCTTAGTTTCTCCTACGGACAAAGTCAACATTATATGACGTAAGCTGTTTGAAAAAAAAAGACTTGTTATGAAACAACATAATGAAGAGACGAGGTCATATAAATAGATCATTGTTGTTTCTGTTAGCTATTTAAAATTTAAGATAAAACTGATTCTCCCTTATCTTAAGAAAGAAACTTAAGAAAAATATAATAATCCCACCCACACACTTAAGGACAAGTCAACCCACAGGTTTTTGACAAAACTTTTAGCTTATCAGCCTAAGATTTTCTATAGATTATTATTATTTCACTCTATGTATTTCTACCTGAAAAGGAAATTCTTGAAGCAATTTACCTCATTATTATTATAAATGAATAGGTTCTGTAAGTACCAACTTGAAGGAGAATGAATGTTTGTGTAAAATTAGCAAAGTGCGAAGATTTTAGTTAAACTTTTTTAAACATGTTTTCAATCTTCCGTTATGCTTTAAGAGTTTAGTTAGTTAGCAAGCTTAAAGTAAAAATTGAATAGTACTTGGATGACGGGGGCGACTGGTGGTTCGTTGTAGTATATATAAATGTTAAGCTATATAGGTTTACTCTTCTCTTGTGAACCAATTCCATCATCATCATCATTCACCCATTGTCCATTCTTTTTAAAGAAAAGTAAAGTACCACCACCACTAAAGCTGTCAACCATGGGTGCTTTCATACCTTTTGTGTCCTAATTTTAAGGAGATTTCTCTGATTTTACAAAAGGCACTGACTAACTTGACATTTAAAAATTGCATCAATCTTATAAAAATGTCGATTCCCTTGGCATAGCGATTCTAAAACGAAAAAAACATGCTTTCTTCAATATCCCACTAATTATACAATTATAGAAATAAATACCCGTACTTTATGAGTAGAAAGTAAAGCTCAGGTAAATTAAACAAGTAGGAAAGGCAAAAGGCAAGTTTTTCATTAAAATAGTTTAAGTAATAATAAGAAAGACGATTGAAATTGAAAGAGCAAGAAGAAGGGTAAACTTTCATGAAATAATAAAGAATAATAATGAAGGGAAGAATGGTAGTGAATAGAAAATAGAATTAAGTCACACACAGGCACAAGCATACGACAAGAGAGTCAGTCAGACTCACAAAACAAATTTGAGATGAGATTTT
>JAQGAA010001303.1:0-16247 GCA_034696425.1 Isotoma viridis | reverse complement strand
CTTGACCTTCCTTTTGACCTCCTAAGCTGATATCTGAAATCAGATTTCAAAAAAGTTGATCCGTTCGAAAGTTAGAGCGCGGACGGACAGACAGACAGACAACAGACAGACAGACATGTGCAATCTTATAATGGGTTTCACCCATAATAAAATAATAAAAACGGATTCACTAAAGCTCGAATAGCATCGTATCAAAATGCAGATTTTGAGCTTGGAATTGACCAATTAAACATGAATTCAGGAGAATTTGATGGATTTTCGGATGATGATAATGATATGCTAGGCGACGAATTTAATGGATTTGCATAATCAACCGGAATTCATTCTGATTAGTGATAAAATCAGAAAAACTACATAATGAAAAAATTTTCTTTTCAATTTAAAAAAAATGTGTGATATGTCATAAATATGTTCAATTATTTGATTCAGAATAAACTGACCTTAATTAAAACCTCATATAACACGACTTTGCGTAAACCACGATTGACAACATTCGGCTCGAAAAACTTCACATACCGCGATGTTATAGTCAAGGTTTTAGGGTACATCAAGTATTCTCATATTTTAACATCAACTATCATCGTTTCTCAGATGAATCAATAAGCAATTTAAGTCAGCATAAATTTTAATTAAACTTTTGTGATTGAAGCTTTTGATTTTTCGTTGAATTCCCGTTTGTTTCCGAATGACAAATACACCGAATGAGTCGCTTTTCACCTATGCATACACAATATAAAAGTTTGCTTCCAATTCCAATTGAATACACGCTTTTTCTCCGGTACCGTTGCAAAAAATACTAACTTTTTCAATTGAACTATTGACCTTATTTCCATTGAAATTGAAGCTGAAGCCGAATATTTTAAAGAGAGATGACTTGCAAGAAAATTCAACTAATCGGTCATGCTGATGGCTAGCTTGGCTGGTGGTAGTGACTGAGGCTTCGTGCAATGCATGCAGAGATCAAATCGAAGAACATCAGTTAAGATTTTGAAAGAGACAAACCACGAGGATTAGTCAAGGTTTAGTATTAAGTACTAAATGTATTTTATTACAATAATAGAAGTTAATGGTTTCTTAAATTGATTCGAAGACTTAGTAAAGAATAATCCGCACATTCGAATGAAGTATTGTCCAGCTTAGTAATTACGATTTATAGATTTTACTAGTAATTCTGTAGTATAGATCTTTTTACATCTTATCTTTAGTAGAAGATTCATCAGTCAGTCGGAGTTGTTAGAGCTCGCCGGGTGCATTTCATTGTTCAAAGTTTATTGTCATTGTCAAGGGCTCAAAATGACCAAAAAATAAAATGACGGCAGACCTGATGTTAATCAAGTATAGAAGAGGATCAGTGTCAGAGGGTTTTTATCCATTTTGATTTCTATGACAAGGCGGAGTGTTTTCGGGATTATTTTATGTGAAAAGTATTTGACATCGGTTTCCTATTGATATTAAAGTGATTGCTGTGATGAGATGAAAAAGATCTCAACTTAGACATAAGTACGTACATTTGCATCTGTCTATTGTAAAAATATTTGCCAAGTCATTTAGGATTATGATTATACGAGATAGTTTATTTATTTTTAGATGATGATGGTCATTACTAGTTTATTTATAAGCCCTCTTTGACCCTGGCCTTTAACTTGAGTAAGTGAATATGTATGAAATAAATAATAGTAATCATGAATGTTATTTTAACTGTTATTTTAACTTTGGCCTCATTTGTATTTGATTTATTTCACATTTTTACTGCTTCAATTTTTACTTCTTTTCGAAGTTTAAACAAAGGACATAATTTAAATTTACGTGTTTCATGAATAGAAGCTGGACAAGTAAAAGTTAGAGATTTTACACTGCATTTTTAAAATGTCATTACTAGTTTATTTATAAGCCCTCTTTGACCCTGGCCTTTAACTTGAGTAAGTGAATATGTATGAAATAAATAATAGTAATCATGAATGTTATTTTAACTGTTATTTTAACTTTGGCCTCATTTGTATTTGATTTATTTCACATTTTTACTGCTTCAATTTTTACTTCTTTTCGAAGTTTAAACAAAGGACATAATTTAAATTTACGTGTTTCATGAATAGAAGCTGGACAAGTAAAAGTTAGAGATTTTACACTGCATTTTTAAAATGAATATTTGAACAAGATTTTTTAGATTTAAATTTTTTTTTAATTTGCATTAAACATGATAACAAATTGTTTAAAAAAAATTTGTAACACGATAATCAAGGATGGTTTACTTTCTAGAAGTTCATTATTCTTCTTTTTTAGATTTTTTAGAGGTGACATTGACACTAGGAGGTCCCCACTGATCTCTGAGTAGATTGCATATCAGCCGCAGTCTAAAAACCATGAGGTTAACCACGGAAGATGAGTATAACTTTGGGATATTTTAATGATTAAGCAAGTCGATACAGATTTTCTTATCAACTTTGTCCTACTACCTTTCCTTGTCAGTAGTAGTACTGCTGACTTTTATATTAAGATTTTCTTCTCGTTACGAATACAGCGAATACAGCTTGAGCTACTAGGTGGATAACCACCCAGGGACGGTTGGTGACAGAACGGCAAATCGATCAGATTTTGGGCAACCACAAGCCAGGCAGAAAGGAACTCATAAATTAGATTCTCATTATGCTCTCGCCTTCAGTCCCCTGTGTACTGTCATCTACTATTTAGCATCCTGACGTTGGCATTTTATTTTATACTTTGTATCAAGTCTTACGTAATAAAGTGACTTGGACTAGGTTGCTATTGCATGCATCAGTATCAATCTTGTAGATTCCTATGCAAATGTCCTGAATCAAAGCATTATTACTGTGACAGGCTGACACGGAGTTGCTACTACTACTACTACGTACAAACTACTGCTGATATTTACTTCTGTCCATGGTTGTTGCTTGAACTTGGAAGTGCAAGTGACTTCTTGTCGCTAGAGTCTGATAAGAATAATATTTCTTGTGTAATAAAATAAAATAAATTCGATATAACAAAAGGATTGGTTTATCGAAATTTGTGTTTATTAAATAAGACTGGCATGGCTTGACATCTTGTCTTATCTCTAAACTGTATCAAAATTTTACGTATTATTATTTTCTCAGAAGCCTCACAGCTATTTCAAACAATTGTCAATGCCAATGTCATGGGAAAGTAAGGAAAAATAAGTCGAGGGGGCTCATCATTATTATGATGATTGTCTATGTTCAATGTTTGTAATACTTACTTTTTCTCATATTTTTCTGTATACATTTATTTCAAATTGGAAGTTTAATGATAGTTCTGATCTAAAGAAGAGGATAGAGATTGAGGACTCCTCATTGTGACATAGAAAGGCAAAATGATATTTCATTCTAGTTTCCCTTCAAATGTAAAACTTCCCAGGGTTTTCTTCAAAAATATTATCAATAATTTAACCACAAATAACATTTTCCCTTGTGAGTTAGTTAGTGCATTATCCGTTCTTATCATCTGTGTATGTTATGATGTTAAATTCTGTATCATGCTGAATCTACATCATGTGATTATTACATTATATCATCACAGTTTGCCTTTTTCGATCCTTTCACCTTTTCGGAAATATTTGAATTTGAATCCATCTTTTCTTACATGTTGTTCATTCTTTTGTTATGAATCGTGTAAAAGCATAAGACGTAAAATAACCTCACACCGATGTCCTACAGAGAAGGATAAAAGGTGCTAGTTAGAGAATTTTAGAGATTAGACACAATGAAAGTTACAGATAATGTTATCCATTTGAAATTTGGAGATTTAAAAATTATTTATTTTTTCTAAAAGATGACTTTCTTAGATGATCTCTTCTCTAGGAAGTTTAAGCAGTATTATTACCTTTTGATCTCAAACAGACTTTCAGTTTTATTTTATTTTTAAGCTTTCTTAGAGACTTTGTGGGGGTGCATACTATACACCTTGCCTTTTTCTAAACTAGGGTAGATGTGTATAAATGAAGGCTTGCACATACATACATCGCATGTATGAATTCTATTCAAGTGCCTTCCTGCTGACAAAACATACTTAAGGTGTGAATACCAACAGGTCAGATGAGCCGAGGCTGACACCCGCATAATATATTGTCATTTGAGAAAATGGGCCCCTTTGATCGGCAAACCTTTTTTCATTTATTTAATCACGTTTTATCCATTTGACATTCCTGATTTTAGGTTTGAGTCCCTTCTTTGAGTTTTCTTTGTATTTTTACCTTCTGAGGTCATCACTAGCCTAGATCATCATCATCACATGCATGCTTGCTCTTAATATAAGTTAATATTGTGGCTCTGTAATGGAGGGATGGATTGGTCTCCTACGGATTTTACAATCCTTTTCCTCATTGTGTTTTAGTTTGGCTAGTTCCACGTTGTTCAAATTCATGTGTGTAAAGTCACCGAGGAATTTTTATTAGAATTGGAATGCATAACTTAAATAGCAAGGGTCATCTTGATAATATTTATGATGGAATGGGAAAAGCAGGTGTAACTTGTACTAGAAATTAAAATATAGAATGAAGATTTTTCCAAGTGAAGAAAAAATCGTTTTATTTTTTATTACAGAATGTGTTTCAGGTATGTATGGTACTTTGGGTCTATTTAATACCCCAGTCATACAATATTTTGTGCCAGAGCAGAGGTCAAGCTGCAAGTTTGTGTGCAAGTACAAAAGACTTGTGTTATGTTGCAAAGAATAAGTCTTAACTCTTGTATTGAAGATAATTTGACTTTTTATTAAATGGTGGGCGTATTTTAAACAAAACCGTTGGGTCATCATCCAACAGACTATAGAGAATTTGTGAATGTAACAAAATATGTCCTGTCATCGCCAGCTAATAACCTAACCTTGGGTTCCTTTTAGAATTCCCATAGTGCACAAGACAAATGGAAGTATTATAAAAGCGTGAATGTAAAATCGGTATTTATTTCTGTTCTTTGTGTCTATCTGAGCTGAGGTATGAGACATGAGATAACTGTGATGGTGGTGCGGCAGTGAATATTATGTATGTTTATTTTTGGCCTTACACATTAATATTATGAGAGTCTATATATAAAACATAATTGTATGTAATATATGCAAGGTGGGTCTCAAAAAAATTCGTCATGCTGGTTAAATTCAATTGAATTGACTCCGTGAAGGTTGTAATATGAAATAAATGTTTTGGTTTTCAGTTCACTACGGACGGTCTATAATAATAAAAATGTAGGGAACAATATGAAGTGGTTTAGTTGATAAGTTAGTTCAGAATAGGTAATAACAAATTGCAACTAGGGCAATAGTTTATTTTGTTTGAATAATATCATTTGGGAGATAACTCGCTAGGTAATATTCTTAATGGAAGTGGAGGGGGATGATGGTAATAAGTCGTAATAATATAATGTGTAAAATGGTAATCATTGTAATAATATTGTGATGATGATGACGAAGAAGAATAAGACGGTAATAATATTGTTATACATTTTATCATATTATTATTATTATATTTCTATTTAAGTATTATTGTTGTTTGTGAGAGATCGAAAATTTTCAACCGCGCCCAAAGAACTCGGAGATGTTTGAATTTTTATCACTTGTGTCATGTCATGTCAGATAAGATACCCATGGATCGACCTGAATTTCTTATAGGGTTGGATATTAGATTGTGGGATGATTGATAATGGTGATCTGATAACTGTGGAGAGTATGTATTGGGAGTTTTGGGAGTTTTTTGGGGTATGAATTAAATTGGGGAGTTAATTTAGCATTATTTGTAGAAGTTATTTGTTAGAGTTGGCTTACAGTTGTAAATGCAACTTTGGGTCTAAATTAGGCATTCAACTGCTCTTTAATGTAATAATGAATTGGGATGACAAACTTTTACCAACATTTAAAAAAGGGCAGATTTTTATATGGTAGCAAATACGCTGTTGTTAATTTATAAATGTGTTATATTTTTTGGTCAAAGTGGTAGATGGTAGGTTTCGCAAGTCCTTCTTTTAAGGTTAAATTCACGAAAACAACACTTAAGCTAGAAACTTTAGTGATAAAAGTAATGACAATTTGAAATTCAAAATGATCGGTCTAAATTCTAGAAGTACTAAAATCTTCAACTTGTTTATCATATATAACGTGATAGGATATATTCCATATGAATATTATATTATTTAAATGTTATTCATACTTGTGTAGTAAAATTGATTTATGTGAGAAGGTCGAAAAGCACAAGCAGAAAACGTATTCAGTATCCGTGTTCCCTCTTCTCATCATCGGGGAAGAGAATTTTGCAGAAAAAATAGCAGAAAATTTATTTAAATTTAGTTTACAGTTGCGTGGTATTAAATATTACTACATCATTTGACTAATTTTTTCTGCTTTCCTGAATTGAATCTCCTATTACAGTTTATGAAAGTGGATTATTGCGATTTAATAATCAAGCTCTTGACAGTACAAAAATCATACAATAAATTCAAATATTTAAAAATTTGAAACTTTCTTTTCAAATTTAAAACTATTTTCAAGTTAAAAAACAAAGCATAGCATAAGACTATCAAAAAATACTTGGCAAATTTCCAATCAATCAAATTACTGTTGAGCTATTTATGAAAAGTTATAATGATGCTAAAAAATGCATTTTTCCCGACCTTATTCAATTCCCAACTCAGTTAACTGTGAATATCCTATAAAAATATCAATATCTTTAAAGGTTTGATCTTATTCAATAAGAAAGCTACAAAAAAATAAATTTTATTTCACTTGACTTTCAACTTTCCTTTAGGAAAATAGAATCAAGTGGCATTGTATTTTTATGTATGCAATGTATCTTGTTTTATAGTATCTTATAATATGCAAAGAACAGTTTATGATGTGATGGGCTTTGCACTTTATGGAGATGGACACATGTGGAGACATTATTGAAAATCACTGTGGGGTAAACTTCACTTTACATACATATTGCTCCTTGATATATCTTTACTTTTTCTTATTTACTTTTTATGAATGTTTCACCTTGCATGACCCACTACGTACGTACCATTACTTTTTCAAGATCTTCTTATGGGAAAATAAATAATAGTAGATTTTAAAAAGAAGTTTTATTATCTGTATTGAAAATTTGAAAATAAATTGAATACTTATTGATTCTTCGTCGTGGTAGGTAATAGAATATGAGAAAAGTATGGAAAAAAATTGCAAATTTTACTAACACTTATTATTGTATATTCTTCATGTATTAGTTTTGTTCAAAGTGGTAAGGGTAAATCTTGTTTAACTCTTAACTGAGCCTCAAGAGGTTAAAATTCTTTGATAAAATTCCTTTGGAATGTTATCATTACTAAGGAAGTAGGGGAGTATGGAGGGTGAATGGATCAAACCTTGTGGAATTTGTTTGTAGATAATAAAACCGACATGTTATGTGTAAGTTAATTAATCATTTTGGATTCTCTACTCGGAAATTATGATGATGAGGATGGTGAAAGGCTGAAAGGACCGATTAAAAGTGTGAAATATGATGGCGATGGTTAGTAGTGTAGTGTGGCTTGTGTGTTGTTAGTATAACATAGGCAGAGGCAGAAGAAGGTAGGTGAAGGGTAATGAGCCGTTAAGGTATGAAATATTTGGTGTGGCTATAACTTTTGAACTAAATTAGCACCCTGAGGTTCAAAAGAATTGAATTGGGGAGACCAAATTTGTTGAATCGATCCGATCAGCTCATCTCCCACTTGAATTTCAATCCGTTTCATGCTGTTTATTCCTACAGTATTAAAGCTTATAGTGTTTTAAAATACTTAATCTCTAGTGTTATTATTTCAGCCAGCTAGAGATATAACAGTTTTGCCTTTGCTCTTTAATCCTTCAATTCCAATTCTATTCCATCAATCGATCAGACAGACTTCTTGACTCTTGACTATTGATCAAATTCGTGTTGAGTCGTGACACAGGTGTAACCTTATGAAAATACCTAAAGACTCAACAACAATAAAAATAATCATCACAAATAATCATGATCTTCATCAATACATACATCACATACTACCAACACCAGTATTGTTTTTATACAAGATAAATTATTTTTACTGCTCAGTACTGTTCCTTCCTCTATCTCACCTTTACCTTCCGATTTCTATCAATCAAAGCAAACGCTATAAAAACACAATCCATCACAGGAGTATGTATAAAATCATTTCTCAACTTTATGTTTAAACCCTTTAAATTTTTTAATTTCTTATTTTTATAAGTAAATCGTCTATGAAAAGTTGGGTTGAATAGTAAATGAATAAAGCATTAATAGCATGAATACTTACGATTAGTTTCTATTTAATTTTTTTATACAAGACATAGAACAAGGGTTTTTAAAAAACGGAATCCCTACGGTTGCCCCTACCCATTCGTTTTATCAATCAACAGCCGCATCAACACCTTTAAGCATATTACTTTGTACATCTTTGGCCCTCATAGTAGGAGATTGAAACAAAGATCTTGTACACTTAACTTATTATCTACTTCTATCCTACTGCCAGCGTATCAAAAGAATTTTGAAGGCAAGCAATGCAAGCAGTTTTTAAACGTATTACATTGTTTTATGATAATAAATATTCTTCAGAAGATAATATTCTCAAAGAGGAAAGTAGATAAAAAATTAGTAAAGACTCGTCATTTTGATCTTCATCTTCTTCACATTAATATTAAACCAAGTCAAGTTGTAGTTACTTTTTAGTTTGTATTTGTTCTCAAAGAGAATTCTGATTTTGATTCTCTGACTGGAATAATTCTTCAGTAATTCCTTTAAAAGCACCGACGATATAGGATCAGAAGGAAAAAAATCAAAGGAACTGTGTATGTAGCCTGTAAGTAAGGACAGGGTACGGCAGAGACTATGTAAGAATTTTTGGTAAGAATGTTCCACTTGATTAGGTATGCATTCTTTACGCTTCATCTCATCTGCTCATCATTATGACACCTTGATTCATATATTCCTACGTCTATATAGGTGAGACTGATGGACATTTGGATTTGAAATGAAATTGGAAAAAAATATTATGCGTATAGATTTTTAAAATGCAATCGTGCAGTAATAAATTATGAAATAAGAATGAATTCGATTGTCTTATGGTTTGGATGGTTATGTGATTATGCGATTATGGAGATGGGATTGGTTCATCTGTCGAATCAATTTTTGTACTCTACTGGTGGTACTTACACTTCTTTATTTTCTTTTGATTATCGTGCATAACCAGGTTCAGGAATAAGAAATGTTAAAAATTAAACTCCAAAACGAGTAATAGAGTAGTTTTAAGATCGATTTTTGGCTTTAAACCTCTGGTATTCGACTAATCTAAATAAATGTAGTTTCATACGAAAAACAAGCCAGATGTAAAAATAAGTTTTGCAATTCAAAAATGGCAGTGTTTCAATGCAAGGTTCTGTGTTAGTCAGTTTAAGTATTTCCAAATCGCTGTTGTTTTCATACAGCTCAGTAGCCATACTCCTACCCGAACAACCTGCTGACTTGAGAAAAAATAAAATAATCGTTTGAGAGTTTGTAAAGGTATTAAAGCAAGTTTTAATATTAAAATATAAAGAAAACAGCTGCTTTACCCCATGAAATACGTATTGAATTGAAGAAGTAACTTGTTATTTAAAGCACATTTTGAGGCTCATGCGAAAGTAAAGCTTTTCCAGAATAGACGATTAGTTAATGGTTATATAATAGAAAATATATGGTTAAGACCCTACAGCACCAACAACAATGCATTTAGCAATTGAAAAAGTTTTTATTTGAAGTTTTAAACCGTTTAAATCAAAATATTATTTTCAGTGGCTATTTTTTTTGAACTAAATTTCTGTTTTATGTTAAAATTCTAGATTTTAACGTAAAAATATGTTAGCATTCTTATAATTTGAGTTGGTTTATCTACATGGCACAAAGAAAGTTTCGCTTTCTTAATCCTTGAAAAACATATAAATTATGATGCTCATTTTCGGATATGGGAAATTGTATTACAAGCTTAAGTTAAAACTTCAGGGCTTTCTCAAATTGAGATTTGAAAAATAAGCCTTGTTAGGATCCTATGTCAAATGCAATGTAATTTCATTATTACAATGTGAATGCCAATGTGATGCATTGCATAATAAGTAGGTTTGACTTTTGTAATGAAACTCCCTTTGTTGTAAGTGCAATGTGCTCAAGAATAAGAGAAGAATATAATAAAAATGAAGAAAGTCGGGATTTTGTAATAGATGCGATATAATATGTGTGATGATGAGCTTGTGTTATTTTATTTCATATTTTTATGCAGTGTTACGTGATACGATGATGATATTGCTCTCAGATGAATCTTTTCTTTCTTCTTATTACCTGTACTAATACTCTCCACTACTACTACATTGCGTCATTTTAGCTCAGCAGCAAGAAATGGACAGAGAGACAGATATGAATAATATGAAATCGAAATTGAATACGAGAGGTATTTAAAATCCAATAAGAAATGGTGTGGAGACCATGTGGCTGAGAATAAAAGAGGATGATGACGGCAAATTCTCATCACACAGGTGGTCCTCGTTCAAACTAGTACAAAAGTAATGTAATGTGGACTCGAAAAATGATGAATAATATAATATTCAACTAAGAAATACTTTCTCATTTAAAAATGTTAAATAGCTCGTGTTAACTTCTTTTCATTTGAAATTTATTTGATGTTGGAATGATACTGACTAAAGTACTACTACCGAGTACTAGTCAGTCGTCCGGCGTCCTTTAAAGAATTTTAAATTTATTCGGGGTCTAGATCAAATTTCTTTAGATTGATGGTTAGTGATATTAAAAGTTATAAGTTTTTAGATGTAAATTACAAAGCATACGAAATTGTTTTAAAGAGTACAGTTCGTATAAAAAAAATTAAATAATTCACATTATTTTAAAAGTTGTATTTGATTTAAATGATCATGATGATATAATAAGGTCTTTTCAATATTTGATTTAAGTTTCCGCAAAATAAAAATGTATTGTCATTGCTGATTGTAGTGAATAATTACGTCTTGTCTGAATTTTTCTGCATCTAGAAAATAAGTTGGCAAAAAATAAGATATTGTTTTCGTTGTGCTATCCATGTATTTTTCTTTCGTAAAAAATTGTTTGACAACATCTTAAATTGTGTAGCATTTAGATTGGAACGTGGGAAATTGTATCAAAAAGTCTTAAATATTCAAAATTCAACTCAAAACTGAAAAAGCTCCTTAAATATGAATATGTCTCCTTAGATTTTAGATATGTGTATACTCGTAGTTCCAATACTTTTTATTCCAAGTCTACTGTTTATAAAACCACCGAGAGATTTTGAAAGAATCAGTAGAATATGTCCATCATTTCAAAGGAGTATCATTAAAAATGCATTATAAACAGTGACCTTCTGTTTATTCAAGTAGCACACAATTCCGTTGCAATATTTCTTAACACTAGCTCTGTACACATAGTTTTATTGTCCACACACAAATGCAGAGTCTCAAAGGAGCAATAACACCTCTATTTTGCTATTGCATACCTACCGTCCATTTAACTTCATTTGCACAATGTATTTGATTTCTATAGACATTCACAAATGAATAGAATAAAAGATTGGTGATGTAAATTGAAATGAGAGTTACAAAATAAAAGTGAAGGTTGATGCTTCTTTCTTACTATAAATAGCTTAGAAAAAAATAAAAGAGATGAAGCAAGCTAGTGGGTGGCCGTGCCATGATCAATAAATATTGATAATGAAAATTGTATACGTATAATGTGAGGCACTTACAATCAAAGCAATAATGAAATGAAATGAAATCGATCCAGAATGAATATCAATACAAGAATTTTTTTTTCAATTAATAAAAGTTCATTTGCCAAACCTGAATCCGAGTTGTATTTGGATAAATTTTTTAACATTTTTGAAATTCCAGGTTTCTATGTCCATTACTTGCCTGAAATTTTGAAGCTGCGATATTTGTGTAGAATTTTTATTTGTTTGAAATTTTAATCAGTCTTTTAACGAAGAAAAATCTCATGGTTTTTTTGTAGCCCTTAGCTTTGTAATTATTTGTCTAATAAACATAAAATTAAATTACTTAAAACTTTCGTGCAAAACTGTAGAAAGGTAATACGAAGAATATCCATGAGAATCTTCAAGGAGTTATACAAGGGAAGATAAATACTTTGTTATTTTTTATCCCAATAAGACCAAGCTGCTTTATGCGGTTTTCCCGCACATGGCTCCTAATTAAGTACGTTAGCCTCAATTTATGTGCATTTTTATGCAAATCGAATTCCTACACATACCTATAAAAAATCTTGTAGACCTTAACATGAAATGTAAGCTGAAGTTAGTACTAGTTGCCTAGTGGTTAAGCAATAATAATACGGTTAACGAATTGGACAGGTAGTAAAAGATGATAGGATGGCAGAAAAAGTAGAGTCATGAATTTACTTGGACGTTTTATATCAGGTATCAAATCCTAATTAGAGGGTTTATTTTGTTTTATATAAATTTATTATCAAGATAGTTGGATTGGATGGCAGGAAGCTGTGGTTTTTCGATCCAGAGTTGATTAGGATGTTATTATTATAATTTAATAAAGTAGTAAACTTATTACTTATTCTTTTGCTCCTACTCTATTTTATATTTATATATTTAGTACATTTTCTTAGATGTTGTATTACTGTCAACTAAAATCTTGTATTTTATAGCCTCCCTTGTTTTGAAAGCCTCGAGTTGTTCCAAGCTCATTGCTCTCACACGTATGATTATTTATTTGCTTATTTTTCTATTTCTAATTTAATTTTAAAACATTCCACTAATGCTCTTTCTAGAGATATAGTGAAGTGAAAACTTACTTTTACGCCTCTACAACCGGTATTGACGCTACTAATGAAGTTTTAAGTGAATCTGTGGGTTATTTTATTATTATTGATGTGCCCTCTTTGTACTTGAGTTTTTTTAAAGTAAAAACTCCAAAAAGCTAGATTTTACGACTGTATCCTTGTTAGAAGTATTTGAACCTAAATCACCGATGGTGTATTATTTTGTGTAGCTTAATTTTGACTTTTAACAGTTGAAAGTTTGATGATATTTGTAATTTCAAACTTTTTATTAAATTCTATCTTGTTAGCATGTAACTCCAACAGAAGTAGAAATCAGTCATGCAAGATAAATCGTTAAATAACAGTCTGCTGCTTCTACCGATGAAATGAAAATACTAATGATGGGGTGTCGTTGGTTGGGGTTTTTTGGGGTGTGCGTGCATGTAAATATAATTAAGAATGAAACTTTTAGCTTCTGGTTAGCATTTGTTATCAAGCATCTTGTTTGCTTTAGATTTGTTCACCTGAGCGCAATGCAACGAACAGTATTTAGTAATGTAACAATGACAGATAGTTTACTCAAGAAATATTTGGGAATCATAAGCCTAATTCTAATATTGGGAAGAATTTCGTAGTAAGTTTACAGAAGTATTCTCTTTACATTTCTAATTTACACGACAAAGTAAAGGGTATGATGATTTGATAACCAGGGTTTTGTTCAGGTCAGTAGGTTTGTTTTTCATTTATCCATTTTGTGTTTGTTTTAATACTAGAATCAAAATCTTCTTTCACATACATAAAACTACTGCATGAGTGAAAGCTTACTAAAATTCTATAAGTCTATGAAAATGGAAAGTAAAGACGTGAATGACGATGATGAATGTTTTAATTGTTTGGAAAGTAATCAAATTATTTTTGAAATTTAAATCATTATCATCGGGTTAATTTTCTTTGATTGTTGGTTTTGAGGGTCTTATAGTTTCAATCCTTGCTTGTACATTACATTATACCTAAGTCTAGTAAATATTTCGAATACTTCCATTTACAAAAACCCTGAATTCCGTTTACATAGGTATTCACATGTTTTGAAAAGTTGAAAACTTAGACAAACTTTTCAAATAGGTAATATATGATTTCACCTCATTCTATTTTTGTTATAAATATTGTCTCTCTCCCTGTGAACAATAAAATACAAAAACTCAAACAAATAAGCGGATGACATCAGTAATATTGGCTCGAATGAGTTGTCAATTTGTTCAAGTAGTCTCCTCTAAAAAATCAATTATTAGTCATTTACATCGAACATTATAGAATACCGCGGAAGGAAGAGATATGTCATTTTCTTTTTCTATTCTCCTCTCCACTGTCTTTTTTTGTAAAGAATATTGTTCTCAAAGAAGGATAAAAGAGTCTCTAAAATGATGTAAGTGGGTCCTTAAAAAGGCAGTGGTTCAAATACCACTTGAAAACTCAATACTCTTTTCTAATCCTTATTACTCATCATTATTGTGTGTACCATGAACAACCCTCATTATCAAGTATTAAAGGATGTCTCTATTAGTCTCCCATCATTGTGTAGTCTCATCTTATTCACCTAAAGCAAAGCACTCTCCATACTCAAGTGAAAAGGTGGTTGACAAAAGGTAGTATTTTGTCCACCTTTTTTAAGTCTTGAGAAAGACGGAGGAAAGATGACAAAGTTAAGCCGTATTGATATTCTTTGATAATCACATTTTGTTGAATATCTTTGGGAATATTTTTTTTTAAATCGAACTTTTCTGGTGTATTGAGTTTCGTATATTTAAAAGCGTACATAAAGTACAGTTTGTAGCATTCTATAAATTGGAGAATATAATGTTAAGATCGTGATCTGAGTAGAAAAATTTGAATTTTTTAAAGAACCCATTTTATATAAAAATGGAATGCTTTTTTAAACTACATTTTGTGTATAAGATAAAGGTCAAAATTATTCTACAAAGCAGTAGTAGTAGGAGTTTTCTTTTGACAAACAAGACTTATTTCCTTGAGACGGAAATGTCGTGGAAAACAAAAAGGGACAAAAATAAAATGTTGTTTCGTCATGTTATTATAGAGCTATTACGAAAACATATCTTTCGTAAGTACCTTGAGAACATCCCATAGAGATAGGTAAGGTACTTAAGTTACATATCTTCATGTGTGTGTTTGTACAAGTAAAAATATATTATTATTGCTATGACCCATGATGTCCATAATCTTATGAGTAAAGTAATGCATCTCATCTTCTTAGTCTTATCAGTTTGTCGTTTGCTCTGTACTTACTCTCCTTTAGCTTGGTTTACTTTTGAATGCGGCATTTTCCCCAACATTACGTGTTTACTTTCTTGTATTAACTATAGTATTTTTTCAGTATTTATTTTTCGTTTGCTGTGTAAAGGCAATCTCTTTAGGTAGGAGGATTTCATGGAGGTTGTTGAAAAAATATAAGATAGAAAAATAGGACAAAAAATCATAAAAAAGATGTGATGTCGTATGTGTCCTTTTTTTAGTGGTTGTGATAAGATATGTAAAGTAAAGAGTTGGTCCTAATTTAAAATTTCGAAACCCATTGAATTACCTCTGTGTGCTATGATATGAAACCCGTTAGGGCTGTTAAGGTAAAACTATTCAAGGCAGCAACTAGGTTTCTTCACATACGATTTTATGAATTCCATCTCATCTAATCGGGCATCTTGATGTTCCCATTTTCACATTTTTGTTATTACCAGCAGTGGGTGTTTACCCTTGCCTGCGGCTTACCTTTATCGTTATTAGTGGAAGATATTTTCAACTTCATTTCCTCTCTTATCGATCGATCAATACTTGGGATACCCTCCAGGGTAAGCTTATTGTTAGTTGGGATGGAGTGTTTTGCGTTAACATGCAATCCTGAACTTTTGCTACTTCTTGAATAAAAAGTGAAAGCTCTTGTAGTAGGTAGGCAACATGAGCTCAAGAAGTGTTTGAACCAACTTCTATTAATATGTGTAAAGGACTTTCACTCGTTTGCTTTCTCCTGCCCACAAATACCCACAAATCCTATCGTTTAAATAGTCCTTATACCTTATGATATGGAGGAATTTAGGACAGGAGAGTTTTTACTTTTAAAACTAAAAGCATCTCTGAAGACTATGTAATGTCACTAATAATGAAGAAGTAATTAAATGCAGAGCATGCATGGCCTTTGAAGTGGCCCTTTTTAGAGAAAGCCTTATAGAAATAACACGGGCTATAACTATATCGTACCCTACCATGATATATAATATTAAACTCACTAGTGATTTTTCCCATTAAGTAAACTTTCATGTTTTAATTTCACCAAAATTGAAAGGGTTATTAGTCGCGGTGGTTGTGATGTGATCCAGTTCCAAATTAATGTTTTATTCATTCAACATGAAATATAGCTCTT
>JAQGAA010001302.1:0-16259 GCA_034696425.1 Isotoma viridis | reverse complement strand
ATCTCTTTGAAGTGCAATTCGCAAAATGTTATTCAACCGTATCAACCGTTTACTAATACAATTCAAATATTCAATTTACCAATTTCAGAATAACTTGTCTTCGACTTCGACATGTGAATCATGATACCATCGCCATTACAAGTTTGCATTGTGCATTGATGTACCGTAAAAAAACCTTTTTAGTACCCACTCTGCTTTGCTCTGGTTTATAGCCCCATGCCATGATAAAAAATAATTTGTAGACGAAATAACTCCTCCCCCCGCCCCCCTAGGATTAAAGTCCCCACTACGACTACTGGACTACCTCAACTTAATTATGATGAGTGTGGGTGGCAGTGGGTGCCTGAAAAACAAAAACTAAGCTAGAAATATTTAGACGTTACAACTTAAAAGTTACAAATCTGGCTTCCAGCTTCAATTGTTCCATTCGTTTTCGTACCATGCCGTAACAAGCAGGGTTAATTTTGTAACCTTCAAGAGTGCTAACTTTTAGCCTGTGGGCGTAGGATCAGTTCGCGGTTCGCAGTTAAAAAATTAACTTTCAAATTATGATGCGGCATGCGGCCGGCATAGACTAAACTACAGTACTTAATTGGCCCGGCCCTAAGGCCTCATTCTAATGCGTCACCACGACGCTTTCCCACTGTTTCTACCGCTTAAAGTTAGCGTTACCCTTTGACCCCCTTTCTAACCATCAATCGATCTATCTATCGCCCAAAGTAAGAGAAATCACCAACTTTTCCCCAAAAACTAATACCCAATCATCACCATCACTATCACCCATCTAAAGGTATTAAGGTATCTATATCATTGACACTACTAGAGAAAATGATCACGACTTTCACAGAACGAACTCACTTATTTACACATACACTAGAGAAAGATATATTCAGAGAAAGAAATGCACAAATTGAAATAAACGAAGTTATGGACAAGGGACAGGAGTGGTGATCATGACCTTGTCTTACATTATCTTCATCTTCAGAAATGAACAATAAATGAAGATAGACATACTACACTACACACCATTGAGCTGCTATATACATAAGAACTTTCCTTACCATGGTGTATTGTTGGTTGGTGCTTTCACTTTGAGGCCCTCAGCTTCGGCCTCTTTTTTTCGTCGGTCTTCATAATAAAAGAGGCCTCGGCCTCACCGTGCAATAAGTCTAGTCTCGAAGTGAAAGGACTTGCGTGTTGCGTATTTGACTGTCCATGTCGAGTCGAGTCTTGTGTCTTTCTTGCGTGTCAGATCAGAAATAACAAAGATGAAATCGAAATGCCTGCAATTAGTAGGTAACACAACGCATGCGTGGGAGGCATAATAGATGAGAGACTCATCAAATTATCATAAGAAAGAAAGAACAAAGAAGTGAATTGACAATTTTTTGATTAGAAAGAAATTAGAAAGCATGGCTGACACGGACTGAATCTCAACTTTCTCAACTACGAAGCACAAAGTTCAATCCAATAATCGGCAATTTCTTAGAAAATAATCCAAATCCTAATAAGTCCAGCTTTTTTAGCAGACAGCAACAGTCAACAGTATCAGGTCTCAAGTAAGTACACAGGTAGTTTGAAAACTGTGAATATCAAAATTTGCATGCTGCATTCTTGCATGTAATTGATAAAAAAGGCCACACGCAATCGAAATCAATCATCAATTTCTCGTCTTTTCACTTGTGCCATTTCACATCGCAAGATGTGAAGACGAACATTCAACATTAGATATTAGAAGAAGGAACTCGGTCTTTCTACGTAGTCCGTTACGTACTAATGAATGTGTAGTGTTAGTTGTGTAATTGTGTACTGTTATGTGAAATTAATTACAGTCTGTAAGTCTGTATTCTCTGTATTGTTTTTTTTATGTAAGTAGGTTGAGCCCGTTGTGCGACTAATCAGGTGTGCGTCCTGCATGTAACGTCGACGACTCGAAAAAGAGTAGGGTATGTAGTTCAAAGTTTCAAAGTCTTCAAAATTTGTAGTTGGTTGTTGGTAGTTTTAACGTTGTTGTAAGATTTGAATTTTAATCATACTGCAGTGCATGCATACAACTTTATCTATTCCATATTCGATGAGCGATGACGTTGGACGTAGAGTAGACTCGCGTCGCATCCTCCCACCGCAGACAGGTCGCATTATACAATTACAATCAGCATGCTGGCCAGGCTGGCCTTCTGTCTGTGTCTGTTAACTCTGTTAGCGAGAAAGCCGTAATATTCGTATACACACACATTCTTCGTACCAAAGAGGTTGGAGGTATGACCTTTGTACTTGTAAACTCGTACCAGGCTTTCTCGCCAAGCTAGGGTTTGTGTGTGTATTGTATTGTGACTTTGTACCATTGCAATTGCATTCAATTCAATTGGAATATCATAATCGACAATATTTATAAATCATGGGTCTCTTTTATTTAAAACTTTCATGAATGAAAGCTGTGTACTGAATAAAGCAAACCTAAGCCAAGCGTAGCGCGCAGCAACAACTGATGACTGAGTTTGCAGAAGAACGAGGATATTTCTAAACCGACCTGACCTAACATTACATACAACCGTCTCTACGATAGTTCTCTTTTACAGTACTGTATCGTACCTGTCATTGAGGACCGTTGCGTTGAACTTAAAATGAGTTCAGCTTTCTTTTCTGGTATTACGAATACAACAGCAGAAGATTCAATCAATGAGAGAAATGCAGAGACATTCGGTGATAATTTAGAACGTAAGTAACTTAAGAACACGACCCCAGTTTATAACAATACAAGTCACTCTATAATATCTTTTGTCAACTGGTGAAGTGGTTAATAGCATAGCGCATAGCGTCGGGTCTAAATCACAGACCTATCCACATTTACATTTTATTTAAAATCAATTAATTTAATGAATTTGACTTATTGCATGATCTATTGTTTAATACTTATAGCGTTTGACCTTGAACTAGCGAGTAACATCAGTAACCAGGAAGCCATAATTTTGAAGGACGAAAGTCGGTACCTGCAGACGAATGGTAATCCGAGGAAATCGATTAATCAGGTGAGGAAGTGATAACAGCTTAGCATTAGCACATCCCTGTGAACTTTGATATAATATGAATCGAAGCGAGATGTTGTCCTAATTGTAATAATATAATATTCTAACGTATAAACAACAGGTCATAAATTTTATTTCTCATGCGTTGATGCTCTCGATCGAGCATCTTCAATTTTTTTACGAAACATAAATAAAATCCGACCCAACGCCGAGAGAATTTAAAATTCTCGAGTACATTTATTTGGGTGTACTAATTCTTTTCAACAGTATTACAAGATGTAACACTATTAAACATAGGGAAAGCAATGTACGTCAAATCTGAAGGCACCTGACGTTCCTTTGATTCATTCAATTTTGTGGCTAATTTTAGTTTTGATTGTGAAAAACTCCTTAAAATTGCAGATAGATAGGCATACGGGCTTAAATTTCTATGAATTGAATTCAATTTTCTCTAGACTTTTCTATTGCATTCTGAAATCAGTTGAAATTTACAAAAAAAGCATGAATGTGAATTCAATGATTGATTTTGTAATTAAAATACTAAAATACAGCTACGATCATAATGAAACTTTTTTTGTGTGAATTCTTTAATGAGTATCTCTCTACAGGCTCTAGACCAAGACTATCAAAATGCTCCGCAGGGCCTTCATTTAAAATATGAAGCTTCGGAAACGGAAACTGTATTAAGGTACTGTTTATATTATTATATTAAGTTATTGTGATTAATGTATTGGTGGATAATTCAGTAGATGTTGTTTTAGTTCCTTTCTAACACTTTCTCGTCTTTCCTTTATTAGGAATTTAAACCAGCTTGCCATTTCGATGTGTGAAGGTCTGGGTTTAGTTGAGCCCGTTGCGCCTGAAGATGAAGGGGCACATGCAGCAGGTTACTTCCGAAATGAGCCCGTTAAAACGGACAAAAAGTCAGTCGTTCAGGATGAATCCGGAGTGAAGTCAACTTTCAGCCGTTTCACTGGCGCACCAGAGTACTCTTACTCGGAACTGTCCGAACATCGTAAATACCTATATAGAAACCATTATTTTCAAAAATTCCAGAATATGTGTGAAATTGAAATGAGCTAATTAATTTGACAAAGACGCAGTTTGGAATGTTCTCAGTTCTGAATCTTATTCAGACTTCAATTTCGACGAATTTTATAAAATGGAGTGATTTCTTCAAATATAAAATGACGTTAAATTTGTCTGCAAATCCAGGAAACGAACGTGGTCAGCCTTTCAAAATGATGATGACCCCCTGCTATTCTGCAATTCCTTCGCATCAAAGTGGACATCATTTCCAAAATCACGTCGTTGTGAAACAAACCTGCGGCAGCTTTCTGTCGACAGAAAAAAATCCACAGCACCACTTACAGTCTCCCCTTCAAGTGGGCGTTGGTAAGCTGCATAAAAACAATATTTCTTATTCAATTCACAAATTTTCTTAACAAGAAAGTTATGACTTGTGACTAAAGACTATTGCCAACTGTTATAAAAGTTCCTTTTTATCAAATTCTACTTTTCTTTAGTGGGAACAGTTGGATTGGATTTAGAAGGAACAGAACGGAATAATTACATGGCTTACTTATTTATGCTTGTTATTATAATATAATGTTTTCAGGCTCAGAAATGAAAAAGAACGGCCTTTCTAAGTTCAACCAAAATAATAAATATGTTGAGCTAATGACTTCAGATGAAATGGATCTAGTACGCCAGTATCAAATGAAGAATTTAAGAGTAACTTCAACTCCTGGTGATGAGTATTTGCATCAAATTCAGGTATTAAAATTACAAAATTCAGACATTTTTTTAAGTATCAGACTGGATTAAAGTTTCAAAACATAAGAGACGCTTCACTGATGTCAAACAATTACTATTCTCTAGAGGAGAAACGGCCAACATTTTGTAGCTGTGGATAAATCTGCTTCAGAGCCGCAGCCAAATCAACAGGATGAACATCTCTACAAACGGTACAAGGACTCCCTTGGAGTACGATCTTTTTTAGTAAGTAGCTGATTTAACTGTCTGCGTTTTGTCCATAATTGTATGTAATTCACGTTGTTGTGGCATTGAGGGCATTGTATAATCATAAACTATTGTTGTATATAACATAATCAATATAATAGTAAATATATCATTTATAAAATATACTCTTATTGTTATTACATATCAATCCAACCTTTCAGCCAGGAAATCTAGTTACGCCTAAAAAAATGATAGAAGCATATCTTCCTGCAAATTTTAAGCCACGGTGGAATACCAATGAAGAATTCCAGAATGAGATTGAAATGGTTAGAATAATTGAACTTTTACTTGTAGTATAATATTAATAACAAATATTTTATTTTTGTTTTTTTGTATCTTGTTAGTACGTGAGCCTACTTGAAAATTTCGAAAATATTGAAAATAAACTATTTATGAATCGCGGAGGGGGAAAGAAATGGAATGCGGGATCCGACGACTTGCGTCACAGCCAAGAACAGACGTTAAATGCCGTGTTTGAACTGCTACAGTCGGAGTGTGTTTTGAGCAAAGTGTTGTCTCTGTCTGCTGGAAAGGTTAGATTGCTTATGTTCTTTTCAAGTATCAATACTGGTAGTTGTAATTGTATTGTTTTACTTTTAGAAATTAATTTGCCGTGTGGTAGAAAGAGCTGATGCTTACAAGAGTTACATTGTTGTTGGCTACATTCTACGAAACTTAAGATTTTTTATATCTCACCAAGCAGACACCGATACGTTTGCTTTCTACCAGTTCCTTAAAAAAGCAATTTGTCGTAGTAATGCAATTGAAGATTTTCTTCGTATCAAGGTTGATACTTTCAAGCAACATGAATTAAAATTTATAGCTTCTACACAGGTACGATAAATAGGCTGATTTACCTCAAACCAGTACAATATTTGAATGTTTTTATTATTATCATATAATGGACTTGTTTCATTTGCCTTCTGATCAGATGGGATTGACTCTTTTAATGACACTTCTGCATCATGTAGAAAACATTTTTTTGAGCAGAAATAATAGTAAAAAACAACATAAAATATTTGAACTATGGCATGACAGCGCTGTTAACATCCTGGTTGCTATTCTAAAACACAAGCCACAAGAATTGGAACAGCCATTTGAAATATTCGGAAATTTTTTCCAGCACTCTGCCAGGTACTTGTCACTTGAATAATATATATCGTCATTTATACCGTCTTTGCTCCTGTATGTGTATTGAAACATTAAACGCTTCTTAGGTTCTTAAATGTGGGCGATCTAAGGGTGCTTCTACATAAATTTCCGAGTTTGAAAACTGCTTAATTTCAAAAGATCACTGGAACGTTAACAGTCAAACTCGTACATTTTGAATGACTACAAATTATCAATGCTTCTTGCATGGATCATCATCAGTTCAAAATCGTCATAATCTATGTTGGATGGGACACACGGCAAGCAAGAAACGTCGAAGTGTGTATTCGTATGACATGACGATATATGAATGTATTTTGGATATATTAATTTTTTGACGTACCCTGAAGTTTAGTATATAATCAATTACCTAGTGTTAAATAGTATATTCCACTTTTCATTGTCTGCGTTAGCACTACCCAAGAAGGCTCAAAATAACTGAATTGTTATAGAGTCCAACGGTACGTAATTAAATTTACCAAGTTTATTTAATTCGAACATAAGTATGGCTACTGACAAAAATTGTGGTGGAGATAAATTTGTTCGAGAAATTATTATTTTTGTCAATATGCATGTCATTCGAGTGATTCGACTGATATTGAAGCCGAGGGGAGGGGTATTGATATCTTTAATTTTAGAACTTCATTTCATTTAGTCGAATTAGGCTGTAAATATTTAGTTACGCGTGAACCCTTTATGCTTAGTTCACTCTTTTGAATCTTCTTTTTCTTGTATGTTAGTTCTATTACATTAATAGTATGATCGACTTATTTCAATTACCTTTTTTGTTTTTGACTTTTTGCTAAGATATATTTATATTTACTTGACTAAACTCTTGCTTCAAAACATTGTTACTTATGCAAAACGACCCTTAATTTGAAGTGTATTTATTTTTACATTGTTTGTAAGGTACTGTTAAAGTTAAGACTATAACTAAAGTGGTTACTGCTTTTTGTTTCAAAATATAAAATTGTGGCTCTGATAACAACTTCTAACTGATAATTCCACTAAATACTTTTGTTTTTGACAAAATCATTTTCAACTTTTGTATAATGTGGGTCGTCTTTTTGTAAGTATTAAATAAATAAATAAATAAAACTGTGCGGGTTTATTTTATATTTATAAGTATGTATTGTTCAAAATTAAAATACAACGACAAATTAATAATTTAAAAGTGGTGTATTTTTACGTGAATACATTGATAAAAAATATGTTTACCAGCTCAGAAGACTCTCCCATTAAACCAGTATGCATTTGCTTGCTTCTTCTCCTTCAGAGTGGAGTGTAGAGATTCTTTTATGTTTGTTTTGTTTCTTTTTGCAAAATATGGCAATAAGTATTCCACATACATACATAGTTTTCTATTTTAATGGACTAGCTGTTGTTTTTGTTTTTGTCTACCTAGTTAGGCACTAGGTAGTTGTACAGGTTTTCTATCGAAGAAATAGCATGAATAATTGACTCATGGCCATGGCTATGGTCAAGATTACTAGTTTTTACTCTCTAGAATCTAGTATCCGAATAAAAAATTGTGTTTATTGCTATAGTTAATCAAGGTCAAACTTGGGGCTTAGTAGTCTTAATATATGGATAACTCTTTAGCTGTAACGTAACTTGCTATTCGGTAATCGTAAAGCTGTGGGCATTTCTAGATTTCTAGTACAACATAACAACATAGGAATAAGGCAATAGCTAGAACCTTGTAAATGAATCAAGATGAAAACAATATACATCTTGACTTTGTCAACAACAGATTTCTAGATTTTATAGATAGATTTGCATTTTGCCAAGTCATGTCATGAGTATTTTTTTTACTAGAAGATAAAAAATTACGAATGCCTTAACTTTTTCGAACTTGTTTACTGCAGTAGTAAATCGTTTGCATTAGTTGTATTGTATATGCCTTGATTTTCCAATACTTATTTCAATATGTCATTTCGATTCAGCTTAACAACTTCTATAAGAGAATTATGAACCTAACATTTTTTTAAGTAGGTATACAGTTAAAGTTTGATTTCAAGTCAAATCATTCCATTTGATATTAATTGAAAAATTTCACGTGTTTGTGCCAAAAACCAAGAAATTACTCAAAATATTTAAACCAAAAGTTTGCCCTTTAAATTGAATAAAAAATATAACAATTTTTATCCGAAGGATATTTGGTATTGCTTGTGTAATATTAAATTATGCTTATAGACTATATGGATATCTTTGACATACCTCGTCAGCCTACTGAAAATACTTTTTTTGCAACTTTGTTATATGCAGCACGGCATTTAATTATTTCTTGAATCTTTAGCACATACTTGTTAATAATACAAAAAATTCTTTAGGTGTGTTAATTTTTTGAAGTTCTTGTGAGTACATTAGACTTAGACATTAATTTGTAGTCCGTACTCTGCTGTGATTCAAGTATTAAAATTAAACATTGCAGTGCAGGACGCTAAATTGAGTAATTGGTTTTTTTGTACCTATTTTCATATAAAAATATTACTCGTTTTAAAGCTTTAAATCTTCAATGTTTATTTTATTATCCTTGCAATTATAAATAGAAAAAAGTAATATATATAAATTCCCCTAAAAAATGCTTTACTTGAATTGTGAACTTTCATAATTTCTATACGACTTCTGTAATGTAATAGGCAATAAGGACAAGGAGTACCTAATATAATATTGGAAAACCTGCAAAAACAGCACGCTTTAATGTTGATTGAACTTTTTAAGTAAGTTCGAGAAATCATACAAATTTGAGTGAACATTATCCGATAGAAAGTATCGTTTGAAATAGATAAATAGATTATACAAATAAGGTCCTACTTACTCTGGTTGGAATCTATAGGCCCATTTAGTACTTATTTTTAGTGTGCGCCTTTGTACTAACGACATTGTCAATGACAACATCTACGGGCAGGGCAAGGCTCATCCAGTGCATCTCATGATTCATGATTGTTCAACTGGATTTCATGGCTGATGAAAGATTTGCCTCATAATATTTGAAGGAGCTGATAGGGAGATATTCAGATCAGAGTCCTCGGGAACTTAGATATGGATTCAAACAATAATCCAACGTCCAATACCAATAAAACGTCAAAGAAGCACAAGCCAAAGTTCAAAAAGTACATTTTCTCAAGGGAGAAAGAGCTTCAATCACTTTTGGCTCAGTCAGCTTTAGATCGCTTGCAAAAAAAAGTGTCAGGTGCACAATGCCTTTCTGTAAGTTCTCAACTCAGCTCCTCTTTTACTCTCGGACGGTACTTAGAATCAAGCATGGCATCAGTGAACAACAATTCCCATTTTGATAGGGAATTCATCATAGCAAACATACATACAAATCATTCTTTACCACTTAATTACCCTCCAATCAAACCCAACTTTGATGGATCTATTAAAAATAAGCAAATAGAGGAAGTAAAGAAAGCATTAAGTCGCAAATCCCATGATAAAAAATACAATCCCAGCTTTGATGGATCTTTTAAAAATAAGAAAGTACTAGAAGCAAATAAAGCTTTAAGTCTCAAAGAAAACGATGGAAAAAACAGTCGTCCTGAATGGAATCAAACTACAAATATAACTTATAGCCACAGGCCAACAGATTCTATTTCTTCTGTTGTCTCAAATAATCGTTCTACTAGAGGCGTCAGTAGCATTGTTAGTTTTGCTAGTAGCCAATCCTCAAGAAGAAGCACCGGCATCAGTAGCATTGCCAGTAGTCGACAATCGTCAGTTTCCTCACGTTCAAGTCGCACTACAATGTCAACGCTACCATCATTAGGGTCAAGCCGTTTAGGTGGTTCGGCAGATTCCATTGAAAACGCTGATTCTGATGGCAGCGCAGAAAGTGGAAAATCAGTATCACCCCCTCCTAAGGCTTCTAACCGGTTATCAGTCAACCCTAACAAATTTTTATATCCAAATAAAAGATCTATCGAAATGGATCAATTAAACCTTCCTGATAGTGTGGGTAAAGGGGGATGTAGAACTAGAGGATATATGGTTCGTCCTCCAGGGGCTTATATGCTGACACGTAATGCATCCGAAATTAAATTGAAGCATATAAAGCGACTTCAAACTGTTGATAACCGCAAACTAGACCGAATTGTTTCTGTTCTTCAAGCATTAGCAATTTTAATGGGGGTATGGAAATTCAATCCTCAACAAAATTACTTTAAAGTTTATTTTTATTGCCTATGTTTCTATTCTTATTTTTAACTATTCAAGATTTCAGGAATTCTTTTATGCTTGTTTCTTATGTTGATGGCTATCAATTGGTCTGCAATGGCTTATCTGAAGGACTACTTTAACCATTATACTTTCACATTTGTCTTTGCTCTTGGTGGAATTTTTCAACCTCTTGTCATAGGAATATACTGTATCTTTACAGTGCATCATTTGAATCATATTCGACCTGTAAGAAATATTTCATTGCTATCAAAAACATTAGTTTTGAGTACTATTAAATAAGGTAATTAATCCTTTATCATACAAGTACTTCTTGAGGATACCGTTTACTCTCATTATTCCATTGGGATTTTTTATTTGTGGAGTCAAGTACATCAACACACTTAATTCTCATATAGAATCATTTTTAGCAAGAGAGATAAAAGCGTATGTTGAACACGTTCAAGTTCGTTATGTTCTGGATGGCTTACAAAGTTCAGTAGGTGTATTTATTTTTATATGTGTGCTAATGCTACCGGTTGGCCTGTGAGACCTCTTTTATTATGACAAAATCTATATGCCTGAAGTATTTCAAGCATAATGTTTACTACAGATGTCTTGTTGTGGAATAAAATCGCCTGCTGATTGGAAATCCAAACTAAATATCACAGGACATGCAAGTTATCCAAAGTCTTGTTGTAAAAATCAGGTAAAATTTTACTTTAATATTTTGAGAGCTTATTCGATTCCTGATCTTTATGTTTCAATTAATTTGTAATGATTCTTAAGGAAGAAAAGGGATGTCCAGATTTTGCCCTAATTTCCTCTTTCCACAACGTTGGTTGTGAGAGTAAGCTCGAAAACTTTCATTTAGGGATAGGCATTTTTTTCTGCGTACTTGCAACTCTCCAGTTTGTATTTGAGGTTTGACAGAACTGCATTTTATATTTTTGCCCTAAGCATATGACTGAAAACTGGATTTCATATAAAAAATTTCAGGTAGTCTCAATTTACTGGATGACACAACTCTTTCTCTTGATAAAGTAATGGAAAGTGTTAAAATCTGTGTAGACAATGATTTGTGTTATATTTTGTTTTTGTTAAGTGTTTGATAAGTTTCAATTAATTTTTAAATTGCAATTTTTAAATTCAGGGATGAAATTGATGATCCTAGATCAGTTTGTAAGATTCTTATGGGACGATGTTACTCTATTTGTGATTCTTTGGAATATGAAAAGCGCGAGGAGATGGCTGAATTAGGCATGCTGAAATTCGAGAATCTGGTGCGACCTGTGCCTGCCAGTGCTTTGGTTGGTGAAGCTGCTCCAAAAGTCGCAAAACATTCCGCTTTGGCTAATGCTTTGTTTTCAAAAGTTTGAACCAAATAAGTTATATTGATGGTAAAAGACACAATAAGGTATTATTTTTGGAATTATGATTTCCAAGTCACACTGTCATATTGATATTGGGGAACTGCAAATGCAAAAACGTGTTCTCATTTGGAATGGATTGTAATGTTATCAGAAAATAGAAGCAGAATTCGAAACATATGTTTAATGATTCTAACTGTATGGTTAATAGTGCCTCTTGTACAAGAAATAATACAGTAGTTTAAATAATTTTTTAAATCTCTACAATTGCTTGCTAGTTAATTAGTGAACAATTACTTACTTTGAGAAACATTCCGCATTCAAAGCAAGATTATAGTTACGCAAATTGTACTTAAGTCGATGTAAGTCATTTATCTGGTCAATACGTGTATTTTAAAATATTAGGTAGTAAACCTTACTGAATAATTAAACCTTTATTCAATAAAGGAGTTAGGATATGTTAATGGTTAAGTCATTGATGTGACGCAGTCCGCTTAAAGTAATTACTTCCAATTATATTTCACAAACTCAATCCATTGTAATCATTAATATTAAGAATAAATTGGGGTAAAATATAACGCACTGCATTGATGTTGATACTCCCGATCAACCATTATCATTCATTTACGAATTTCACATTGTTATTGTTCAAGTTTTTTTAACTTTTTAATTTTACATTTTCTAATTTTAATGCTCTACTTATATATTGTGCTTGAAACACTAATCCCTGAACAACAAATAAACTTCAATTTTGAATCGTTTTTGTAAATATTATTTAATTTTACTTGTTCAATTTAGATAGTCGTATTTACAAAAATAAGTCGCTTTTCTTCAAACAGGATTAATTACTTGAATTAAAAATTTTAATTTTCTATATCTCAAAAATTTATGGAATTTGACTCCCTTGATTGTCTTGATGTTTGCGATTTTCATTCGCTTTCAGATTCTTGTTTCGTTTGGTACAAGCATGCATCTTGTTTAAAAAAGACTGCTGATTTTCCTTTTCTGAGTTATAATAGAAAAGTGCAACGATAAGAGCAAGGAAGACAATCGAGATTAATACGAAGATCACATATCCGCACACTTGTAATATTCCCAAAAGTTCTTTGGGAATATTGTTGTCACGGGGTAGTGCCGATAACTTTGCCAAGAACTCTGGGACAGGCATATAGGTTTTGATTTCAACTAAATTAAATTATAAAATAAGTTAAGCTTCGATTATTACTTAATGTGATTTATATTACAACAATATTATTGCATAAAACCTTGTTTTGACCACTGAACTCACCTTAAAATTTAAAATTTGTGTTGTATCACTTTAATACAATATACAAATACTTCTGTTGATTATTGAAGATATAATTTAGTAGATGATTATCTAAATGCACGCAATGTTGAATGTGTTTGTTGATTTGTTTCCGACTTGTTTGTGACCATGAGATTATTCGCATGATGAATGTTACGCAACTTCTGTATATCAATTAAAATATACAGTAAAACTAATAAAGCACTTTTGAATAACCACTAGCAACTATGTATCCTAGCTTTATAGCCTTATATATGACCCTATACATCACTGCCGATAAGCTAGGCATTCCAATATTCATCTTATCATTAGTTTCATTTAAAACTATGATCTTTTTACCACAATAAATGGAATGACGAATAAAATGAGCTATAACAGAATAACTGTAGCAGTTTAACTTTGCCATTTCCGTTTTAACCTTTAAGATACAAAAAATGTAATTCCTGTAATTGCCATCGCACCATGGCCTTCAAATTTATTCTCTTCGTAGCCCAGTAAGCGAGAACTGCAATAATGAAAATAAATTCATTCATACAATAATATCTCATTCGCTAACTCTCTGTTTCAGTACAGTAAACATTGTTTTTGGTTATTTTTTTACATTTTAATTTCCCGTTAAACTGTAAATGAAATTGTAAATGCCCAAATGAATCTTACGATTTAAAAAAATGGGGGGCACTATTTTGCATTTATTAGTTATTACTTTATTATTACATATAAGTATTTCACAATGTATGCATGACCAAGTGTGAAATTGTGGGAAAGAATGGAAAACAAGGGCACAAAGAATCCAAAATATATTAAATTCCATTGTTGAAATTACAAAAAAACCCAAGGCATTCTCTTGAGAAATAAAAAAAGAAGTAGAGGATTAAATAAACGGCCAAAAAAGAGCATGCAGGACTTGAGCAAAAACTTTTAAGCAAAAACGGAACATAAACAGGAACAAAACATTCAGTTCCTTGACACGAAATACTCTAAATGCCCTTAAAGGTAAGAATAATTAGTTAATATGTTCATCATAAACTAATTTGCAAGAAACATTATTATTACTCGCTCACAATTATTCTTAAAATGTCATTCTATATAATACGATTTTTAGTTTAGCCAACTAACGAAAAAATGATGTCATAGTTTTTGCTTACTTAAGTGCGAACGTAAATTAATGTTAAAACGCTTTATCTCATAAAATTATACTCTTTTTAAAATTTGATGTTATTATGCTACCTCATGTATGTCATATAAGTATAATAACTATACAAAAGATTTATAAGAAGTTTCGTATAACCAAGTCTCGCTTAATATATGATTTGATTTAATAAATATTACAAAGTTCCTGAAGTGTTACCTACTAAATCGAATATACGCAGGAAGTTACACGGTACGGTACGTTGCATATTCGAATGAACGTATGAAAAATTATATTTCATACCTCTCTGTGACTACCTCCGTGTAGTGTTTTTATTACCGTGATCTCGATCACAAAAACCACCACCGCCAGTCACTACACTACACAGGATGGTGGAGATAAATGTTTAAAATGTTCATGACCGTTCATTAATGTCTCAGATATTTAATATGCTTTCACTCACTCACGTATATTAAAATCTAAAATACCAGTGTCAAACAAAACAGAGCTTGGTTAACCTCTAAACATAATTATTATGCGGTAGCCAATGTCAAAAATCTTCTTTAAAAACGCGTTTAAATCTTCCATCTCGCAGCGTATGTTAGTTTTGCATTAATTGACATGCTAATTTTATCTACATTCTACATACCACCTAGCACCTTCGTAAACTTATCTTCAGTAATATTATCCTCGATTTTTGCTCATGTATTTTAAATGTAGATTATAAGATTATCTTTATTATGAGTAGTTAAATAAGTAGCTCATTATACATTTTGATTCCGATGTAGATTCTTATGAGTTTTGAAAAGGATATTGCAAAGTATATTATGAAGTTGCGGAATAATTAAAAGAGTTTTTTTTTGCCAGAGAGTATTTCATATCTTAAACATTTGATACTGCCAGGTACGTGTAGGTAGAAAGAATTAAAAACATACGATAAGATAAGCATTACACTAACTATTGTAAAATTCATAAAGCAAAATAAGAAAATCAATATCCTCCAGATCTGCTTTTTGCAATTATCAACCTTAAGTGTTTACCGGTTTGAACTGTTCGTATTTCTACATAAGAATAACATCATATTATATATTATTATACTAAAGTAAAACTTAAATTATGCTGAAAGTTAGTTGCTTGAGTGGGTTAACTACATTAGGCAATGGTCTTACTTATGTTTTGAGATATGGTAAATTATAGTCATACTCATATGTGTGATATGCCAGAGCTAGTAGGACAGAAGAAAAACATCTTAAAAGTTAATAGATTGTAATATATGTGGTATTGTACTACAAACAAAAAGTTGCAAAGTGCATTATTACTTGAATTGTAGTTAGTCTTCGTTAATACAAAAACACTTTTATGATCTTTGCATAGTTAAGAAGAGACTCAGTTCGCTGTTGCCTTTGCGTGAAGAAGGTTTGTTCGACTCAAGAGATTTAAGTAGATCATTGTCCACTTTAAGGTTTTACATCAAAATTGATATGGCAGGTGCACCATTGGATCAAGTTTATGCCAAGTGTTTTGCTGGACGAAGAGTTTTAGTTACTGGAGCAGGAAAAGGTGAGACTCGACTTGCTAGTAATTCTTTGGGGTTGTGTGTTGTAATAAAGTATTTCCGAAAGTTATTCTTAGTTTTTAATTTTTGAGGTTAAATGGAACATGGAAAATAATATAAATCATTGATTAGAATCTATTTTAAATTTTAAAAACATTTTTTAAAACTACATCACGGCAAACAAGAGGAATAAAGGACCTTTGCTTCTTCGGCATAATATCAAATGTGCTTAATGGAGATTTTTGTGTTCATTTTAAAATATTTTATGCTTGTGCAACTAACTACTGTTTTCAAAATTTAGGCTTAAAATGAAAATAACATTTACTAGAGTAATTTACTAATAATATCACTGAAAAGAAAAAAATAGAAGTGATATGAAAGGTCATTTATACGCAGATTGCAAAGAGTTTCTCCTTTATTATTAGAAACAACTTTAAAATGCAAGTTACAAAACAACAAAACAACAAGTAATGCAATTTTTAAAGAATGCCGTTAGTTTATTTCCTGTAATACATAATACATAGTATAAAATATTGATGCAGCA
>JAQGAA010001301.1:0-16293 GCA_034696425.1 Isotoma viridis | reverse complement strand
CATGATTCCCATTTTCTACATCGATAAGCGGAGGAGAAACGATATCCATTTTGTTTAAATCATTATCAGCTTCACATTGAGCTTTTTCTTGTCCCTCCGCAACAGTTTCAGGGCTTGTTTCATCAGTAATAGGAACTTCACATTGAGCTTTTTCTTGTCCCTCTGCAACAGTTTCAGGGCTTGTTTTATTATTAATAGGAACTACAGTAAGATTTTCTACAGCTTTAGTTTGTTCCTGTTCCGAGTTCAATAAAGGGATTTCTCTCTTTTCTCCTGAGTCTTCGGGAGGTTCAACAAGTGGAGAGATCTCTTCCGATTCCAACGGCTTCACTGGCTGCTGCTTCGGATATTCACAAATGTTAGCTATTTCGCCAACCCTAAAATTAAATGATTCCATGTTGATCAGGAAAAAGTGTTAAAGTTTCAAAAGTAAGAATTCTAAAATCATACTTCATGAAAACTTCATCCATAGTCGTAGCTGACATCCCTATTGTATCTATTCTTAAACTTTTCATGTTATTTTCCAAATGGAAGAACATTCCTGGAAATGATGCATTGGGTGAAGGGTCGGTAGGGATTCTAATCACTACCTCGTTCATGGCCGACTTATTTTGAGATTTTACAGTTGCAGTTGAAACGAACTGCTTTACTAATGAAAGGATTGCTTTTCTATCCGGTGGAGCTTCATTGTTTTCAGGAACATTTGTTAGAGTTAGTGTGTACCCGGTTCCTACGTGGTAATAGGATATAGGATAAGGTAGTAAGAGTTTTTTAGAAAACTGGGGAAATAATGCCAAAATTATAAAAGCACACCATAATACTTCTTTAGAAACGAAGGACACCCACAGCATAAAATATTTCCATGTGCCATTATAGCTATTCTGTCACCTAATATGTCTGCTTCTTCCATGAAATGAGTAGTTAAGATTATAGTTCTCTGACCCCGCAGTTCCTAATTATTAATTAAAAAATAACAAAGGTATAATAAAAATAAATGCTTCAACAATTCATTCTTGCCATAAAAATAATGTACCAAAAGTACATCCCACACGGCTCGTCTAGCTTGTATATCCATGCCTGAAGTTGGCTCATCCAAAAACACAACCTGTGGAAGTGACATAAAAATATGACTTGCTAATTTATAAAAACTCTTTTAAGTTGTATGTACCTGAGTATTTCCAATTAAACTATTCGCTAGACAAAGTTTTCGTTTTTGACCCCCAGATAAATGCCTCGATTGAACTTTAGCTTTGGGAGTTAACTCAAGTAGCTTAAGTAAATTTGCGGCTTCTTTTTTCGCTTGAGATTTATTGTAACCCTTTACCTAAATGACAAGAAACATAAAAACCCATATACGAGAGATCCATTTTAATTCATCAGTGTGATTGCCTTTTATTGTACTACTCAGATAAAATTACCATCGCAAAAAACTCTAGATGCTCTTTGCAAGTAAGCTTGGGAAACAATACATCTTTCTGAGGACAAAGTCCAACAGTCTGTATAAAAATATTAGATTAAAATCCTTTCAAGCCCTTCAGCAATTAACAGTGTAAACTATAAACAGTCTTAAAAACCTTTCGTATTTCTTCCATATCTTTATTGATATCATATCCCTCAATTACAGCTGTTCCACTCGTTGGGGCAAACATACCTTCAATGAAGTTCAAAGATTTTGAATCTATTAAATTTTAAACAAGTCGTTGTACAAAGGAGGGCAATGTATTTTTAATTTTACCTGTCAACATGGATATGGTAGTGCTAGATAAATTTTCAAAATTAAAAGTAATATTATTTTTGATAAAATTATATGAGGAAAAGCATTTGTAAATATTAATCAATTTTCTGCAAATTATTTGTACTATTATTTACTAATTTTATTAACCTCTTTCCAGCTCCGTTATGGCCTGAAAGCAAACCGTTTTTTACTATAAAACCCTGTAAATAATTGGTTAAGTTGAATTACAGATTTAGCAGTTTACCCACCCAAAAGTACTGTAATATCCCCGTGGTAAATATCCAAGTTCACATTATCTACAGACACTTTACTCCCAAAAGTTTTCCTAAGATGTTTGATAGATATTCCTATTTGACGGTCTCCTCCTGTATTTTCGAATCCTGTACGAGTTCCAGTTGTTGCAGTTGAACTATAAGTTGTCATTACAGACAGTTCAGGAAGAAGCATCTTTGATTTGTCAGGACTTAAAGGATCCATATCGGTCCTTGATTTTTCTGCTGGTTCATCTGCAGGTTTTTTAAGTTCTGTTAACGATACTGTGTCATCAGCAGCAGTTATTGTGATTTCAGGTCTATCCTTGAATCCCTTATCGCTAACTCCACCCTTGACAGAAGGGTCATCTTTTACTAATTTAGGTTTAGATTTGAACCTGATGCCCCATGTTGATGGCTAAATATTTCAGAATTTATTATTAAAGCTATTTAATCCTTTTAAGAAATTAAGGTTCATTTCAAAATAAAGTTTTCGTTTCAAATTCCTACCTGGAGAATATAATAAAATGGTTTCCTTACTCCATACGGGGAAGGAAGAATATTTTCCAGATAAATTGCCAAAAACGTGTACAGAAAAATATCAAATATAAACATCATGCAAATATGAAATAAAGTAAGTCTATCCAATTCTGATAAAGGTGTTGAAAAATTATCGAAATTTGCTCCAATGTCTAAAAAAGCAACGCATTTTAAGAAAATAAATTATGAACTGAGAGTATGTCCTTTTTACAGAATTGTTTGTTCTTCCTTACATCTACCCTCCCATGAAGTTATGATTCGAATAGAAAGCAGCATTCCTACATTTGGAAGAAGGCAAAATAACACTTTCTCGTGAAAATTTAAAGTTTCGTATTTATCTTGAACTATTAAAAATTGTTCTGGAGTAAAGTAAGTGAACATCCATAAAACTATCTGGAAGGCTAGTACGATTGAGGCTGAAAATTAAGTATTAATTCAGTCTTATAAATTGCAGATTTCTTTGCTAGGATAAAAAAAGTACAAAAACTCTAAAATTAACCTTTACTACTGAAGAAAGAAGTTATAAAAAAACAAAATGCAGTTGAAGCAAATGCATAAAGAAACAAAACAATCCAGATCAGCAACCAACTAGTTTTTTCGAATACTCCAGTTTCGAGACCAGGATATGGGACTGGGAATATAAAAATGGAATACATAAATGCATAACACATACTACAAATATTACCAGATATTATTACACAACAGATTATTGATTAAGAAAAAGTTACCAGTAAGGTTTATACAGAATATGGAAACTCCAATTACTTGAACCCACAAGTTATTTAAAAAATAACCAAGAAGATGTAACCAATTGGGTATACCTGTCATTCTCATTAATTCCTAAAAACATCAGCAATTTACTTACGTTTATCATGGTAGAATATAAGCTACTAGGACCGTATAATCATATTTTTTGAAACTTAATAATATACTGACCCGTATTCCCGTCTCTTTCTCAGAAATCACCCCAGTAATGATAGCAATACCAATGCCAATGAATCCTACCATGATAAATTTTGGAACGATTCTCATATGTAATTCAGAAATGTCCTTCCCTCTTTTGTAAGGAGGGTATGGAAAACCTTGCATTTTTATCTATAGGAAATACATATTGGCACTCAAGTAGACTTCACTTCTAATGAAATAATTTATGATTGAATTTCATTTTAAATGCTTCAATTTTATGTACCTTGTCGGGAAAGGGGTCATAAGTTTTGTAATAATTGTTAGACACGAGTATATTAGACTCACTAGACTTTAACCATATCAAGATCGCTTTATCTACTAAAATCTGAAGACCGATAAAGCCAGAGGTGCAGTAATTATCGCCCCATGTTATCGACAAGTGATCCACATCACCATACCCTGTGGTCATAGGAGTTCGTTCAATATATAGGTTACGACTCCTAAGTTTAAAAAACCTTAAATAAATAATACTGGTAGAGTATTTATTACCTTCAAGGGCAATTCTTTCCTTTTTTGATTTGCTTACGACTTGATTTGGACCAGCTTTAGGAAATGCAGGAATATTATTCGTTGTGGATGGTACTTGACTAAATTTAATTCGGATTTTGTAACGGACTGGTTTTTTCCCATGGCTTTCCAAGTCTTCCTTATTGAAAATTATTGCTGCACGGACCTTACCTAAATAATTTTTTGCGAATTATATTTGCTACTATATTTTGGCCTAGAAAATGAAGTCAATTAAGTATATTATGTAAAACCCTCATATCCTCCTTCATCTAATGCTTTAGCTTCAATGTCTCCTTCGGATTCGAAATAATCCCATTTCACAGGGCTTGTCTTAATAAAGAATAATGATAGAAAATGTTATTTAAATTTTTAGGTACTCGTATCATCATATAATAATACCTTTGCTCTATTTTTCAAATCTCCTGGTAGGTTCGCCGCAGCATTTTCCGACATTTCTGTCACAAAGAATTAGCCGTATTTCAAAATCCACTCATTAATAGTACTAAGCATTTAATTAGAAACGTTTTGACCCCGAAATTTCTGTCTAAAATACAATGGGGAAGGTCTATCCTGACATGAGTAAACGACAGAAAAAGCCACAAAGTGAACTCGTTTTGACATTCATCATATTTTTATATACTTAAATACTCTCAGAAGTCTACTGCATAAATTTCCATTAATGTAATTTGCTTTAATAGAGTACTTCTTATATGCAGCTCTATCAACTCCACAATGAATTTTGTATCTGGTGTTTCCGGATAGTAAGCTATTACTGTATCTGATGATACGTGAGGAGAGTCAAATAGAAATGGATTCAGCAAATTGTCCGTTTTCGATACAGGCGTTAATTGCCGTTTTCCAACAAAACCGAATAGCGATGTGATACTGATGACTAATCCTATCTGCATACATACATAATTACATTGTTCAGATTACAAATATGTATCAAGAGTATAGTAAAAGCAGACTTTGAAAAATATGTAGAAATTAAACAATAAATAACTGTTTTAATTAGTACCTCATATTTAAACTCAAAGACGGGAGCTGTGTATTCTGTTGCAGTGATGACACTAGATTGATTTGCCAATATTTTTGAGAACATTGCCCCGGTACCTACGGATGCAAAAAACTGAAACAAAAGCTCCATCAAAGTGCCCAGACCCCACAGGAGTCTCCATCGCAGAATTAAATTTTTGATTAGAAGTAATTTAAGTTTGACAATCCAAGAGGCCTTACGCATTTTAATTTAGAATGATTTAGCTTTATGGATACAGTTTTACATTGCTCAGCAGAAATTGCCACCAATTTCTCCAAAGTTGTACATAGATAATTACCTACATTAAATTGTTGTCATAGGATGATTTGATAAAGCTATGTCTCTGCATTGTAAAAACTTGTGTTGTTCTGATTGTAATTGAGAAAAAACGGTAAAAAGACACCAACTAAGACAATAGAAATTCAGTATAAGTTGTTTCGTGTATTAAAGCAGTGTTTTTATTCTAATTTAATTCGTTTAACAAATAACTAAATAATCTAAGTAATAACACTGATACAGTTCATCATCAGTCTTGCAATTATACTAGGTAACATCAAATAAAAACTAAAATGTATATTATGGGATTTTCATCACTGTATTATATATTGTATATAAAGTTGCCGAAATTGAGTAAAAGAATATACAATTGAATATTTTTAGTCCTATGATCCTATGCAAAAATTACGAACAGAGCTGACAAGTTAAAACTTTTTTAACAATAGAAATATTCGCCTCTCTTGAGGGGTATTGCTTTCTTGCAAAAGCAAGAAAAACTTCTTCAAGTGTTGTTTCAGTAATCGCATACTCTTCTATTACATGATCATATTCTGACTTGAGATCTTCCATTGTTTTAAACATAATATGCCAAGGGAAAGATGCGCTGTTTATTTGGTACTGCAATGCCGTCTGAATTTAAATAAGATTTTTTGTTAGTACAATATGCTATTGTAAAAAAATTGAATATAATCAGCAAATGAACATCGATTTACTCACCTGATGCTTATCTTTAATTGTGCAAGGAGCAAACTTTGTCGTTATTTCCCGATCAAGAATAGTCAAGTCATTAGAATCAAGAGGAACCATGGGTTTTAATTTTATCGACAGACTATAGCCTTGTGCAAACTTATTCTTTAAGTGCTCAACACCTCCAAGACATTGAAGTTGACCATTTACCATAATTCCTAATCTGGAACAGCAAGCCGTGATTTCGTCCATGCTGTAAGGTAAGACAAAGGCAACTGTTGTTTTACTTCTGAACGTGAAACTCATCAAAATTAATTATTTAATGAAAACACAAACCTATGGGATGTCAAAATTATAGCGCGACCGGATTCCCTAATGGAAGTGATGATCTTCCAGAATTCACGACGCGATACTGGATCAACACCACTTGTCTGTTAAATAAAATACAACTGTAGTATCATTTAAAACTTGGGATGTTAAAAAATGGTTTACATAAGTCCGTGGCCTTACCGGCTCGTCTAGTAAAACAATTTCAGGATCTCCAACCATAGCCTAAAAATTGCATTTTTTGTTTAAGATTAAAACAGAATAATACTAAAATACGATAATAGTGTCTAAAATCGCTACGAACCATTGCTGCACTAAGACGTCTTTTCATTCCCCCTGAATATTTTCTACATTGTACGCTTCCACTGTCAGTCAATCCTAGGGAGAAAACAAAATATTTAACGGATGCCATACCGTTTCTGCTTATCTGGGTTATTAGGTTATTTAAACACTCACCAACTCTTGATATCCATTTTTCAGATTCTTTGGAGATATTTTCTACACCCCTTAATCGTCCAAACAGCTCAACCATTTCCAAACCAGTTAAAACTCCAACAATTCCATCGAATTGGGGACAGTACCCAATATTGGCTAGAAACTTTTTTCTATCCGTTTCCAAATTACGCATCATGGCATAAGCTTTTCCATTTGAACGAATTTCGTCTCCAGTTAACATGCCTAAAGAAATTTAATATTTAGATTAGCAATGGGCTTATAATGTATGGATGATTTAATGTAAATCTGAAGAATAATGTGTGCAAACTTACGGAAAGTCGTTGTTTTCTGTATACAAAATACAAATAACAAAAATACCATGTAAGTAAAATGTTTTAAAGTAATTTGGTGAAAATGCATTAAATGTGTATATAATTATGTACATTACCCCTGCTCCATTCACTCCTAACAGACCTAAAAAAGTATGAAACAAGAAACAAATTAAAATATAAAATATTTTATTGAAATGGTAAGTTTTTACAAAATTATCACGGACTATTGCAAGACACCACTAAAATAAAAAATCACTCACCAAAGCATTCACCGTGATGGACTCCAAAGCTTAGATTTGATACTGCGGCAAAAGATCCATAACTTTTACACAGATCCTCAATAACCAAGGCGTCCTCATTAATTTTACCTATCAAAAACAACGAACATAAAGTTAGTTAAAAATACACAATTTTAATTAAATTTGACTGTAGAAATAACTGTGGATGAGTTTATCACCTTCACTGACTAGATCTTGTACACGCTGAGCTTCTAAAGCAACATCCTCATCTTCAGGGTTATTTTGAAATGCACCTCTTTTCGTTCTGAATACTAATCCGAGAATTCGTTGAATAAATCCATATTCCAATAAAATTAGTAAGATTTGTAAGCCAAGACCCAGGAGGAACATGTACAGTAACTCTTGGCCTATACCAGGTACTCCTTCTTCAAGTGCTAAGCCAGGCACAGGGTTTCTTTTATAAGTCCATGAAATATATGGTGTGGCTTCATGGCATTTGGCGTCGGGAAAATCATGACAGTTGCCTTAAGGTTTAATTATATTATTTGTTATTTTTTTAAATTTGTATTGAAAATTTATTAGCATGAAACAATTAATCGGAAATGGTGAACTCACTACAGCACTGGCGATATTGAGGATTAAGAGTTATAGCAGGATCACAAAGTAGCTCTTCAGCATTGTCCGGTAGTATATTACACCTACTATTTTTTAATGCAATTTCTACGAATCTCATAGTGCTTAAAGATGCACCAAATGTTGGGAAAAATCTGCCCACCGTACGAACTGTATTTGCTATGGGTAATAAGGCAACACTTGCTTCCATAATGTACACCACAAATGGTAGTAACATGCCTGTAATGTTTAATATTAATATTAATCGTACAACTTATTATCACTTATTGAATGTACTTAATTTAGGTAAAGTGTGAATATTTAAACAAACCTGTAGCAATGTGAATAATGGTAACTAAAGAAAATCCTCCTGGCACAGTTCCTGCAAACAGGCTGCATAAGTAAGAGAAGGGAATGGCTGAGTACCCATAAACAAATAATACTAGGAATATCGCACCTAAAACACAAGTAAAAGAACTTTACATACAACACATACATTTTTCCAAAATTTTTTATGAATTTCATTTAGGAACTCAAATACTTACCAGCTCCCCCGTATGATGTATATGTATTGTTTGTTTGAAATATTGGAAAGCATAGAACCATTACTATTACTACTAGTATCATGACCAAATAATCCCATACGAAAGATGAACCCCAGTAGACGATCGGATTCACTCCTGTCATTAGTTGGAGTTGCTTTCCCTAAAAATATGCACCCGTCAGTTTAAGCTCGTTTGGGAAAAAATGTTAACATAAAACAATGAAAGGTACCTTGCATAATTTTTCTTCTAGTGGAGATACAATATAACTTGCAGCAAGTAAAGCAAGTCCGATCGGTATTAATGCTCCAAACATTAATGCATTTGTTATAGAAAATGCTGGATCTGGTTGAAGCGCTTGTAAAATATAATCATAACCTCCTTGTAGTGGGTGGTTTGTTACAGATATTCCAACCTTTGGTTGATTAGGGTCTAAATAATGAAGCAGCGTGTTGGATGCGAGATTCAAGGCTAAGGGTGAAGCGTGATAAGGGATAGTAGAAAACATTGACGTAATATGAGATGCATTCATTTCAGCAGCTACGATGTGTCTCTCACGATACGATGCTAAATCTGCTACTCCTAGTTGAAGTAATCCTTCAATAAGGCTTTCAGTCCCATTTTTATTGAGAGGCATTGCTGATGGTCCTACTGCTTTATTGAAGGAAGCGCTTAGCTCTTTGTCTGTCGAAGAGTATACTGTAAGAGGACGTTTATAGGATCCTAAACCTATTTTTAATGCTGAGGGTGGAGTTGGAGCTTGTAGTTGAGAGTTTCCGGCTAATATAGCAATCACCAACATGAAGACAGGAAAGGCGAGCTGTGTTAATACTAAAACCCACTTTCTCAAAGTATACGTAAAGCGCTTGATAATTAGCCCAAAAAATTGCTGATACAGTAAACGTAGTCCATCCAACCTTTTAACACCTTTTTCTGTTTCAAAACCGTTGCCAACTTTTTTACTTTTTTCGCTATTTAAATATAATGGAACATCCGAATTCGAGGCAAGATTTGTCAATTCGCTACCATTCTCACTCTCATGCATTTCATTTGAAAGTAAGGAATCTTCTCCAGCTTTGACAAAAACTTCGTCCATTGTTGTCAGCGAAAGCCCAATAGTTTTGATTCCAAATTCCTCCTGCTTTTCCTGAAGTTTTTGAAACATACTCGGGAATATACTAGTTGAACATGCTTCAGTAGGAATTGTAATTGACATTTCACCGGATCTATGGCTTTCTTCTTTTAAAAATGCATGTGGAATGAACGTTTGGACAGTTGACAAAATGTCTTCCTGACTATGATTATCATTGCAGGTTGTCAAGCCTAGAGTATACCCAGCTCCGTAAAATTTCTTCAAAAACATCGAAGTTCCAGCACATTGTAGTTTTCCGTGTGCCATTATTCCAATTCTATCCCCAAGGACATCAGCTTCTTCCATGAAATGCGTGGTTAAGATTATAGTTCTCTGCCCTCGTTCTTCCAGAAGTAAATCCCATATGGCTCGCCTTGCCTCAACGTCCATGCCACTGGTTGGCTCATCCAAGAAAACGACCTTTGCTTTTCCGATTAAAGAAATTCCTAAGCATAACTTCCGTTTTTGTCCTCCTGACAAAGCTTTCGCCATAGTATTAGTTTTATCTGATAGCTGTAGTTTTTTTAGCATTTCAACTCTTTCATTTTTTGCTTCTGTAGACGTCATTCCTTTTAATCGCCCGAAGAATTTTAAATGTTCATCAACAGTAAGCTCGTCAAATAACAAATTATGTTGAGGGCACAGGCCTAGGTGTTCTCTAACTTGGTCAATTTCTTTTCTAATATCATATCCATTTATGATTGCAGTACCTCCAGAAGCTGAGATCATTCCAATACAGCATGATATTGTAGTGGTTTTCCCAGCACCATTGTGTCCCAATAAAGCATATATTTCTCCATCGTACATCTTCATCGACACACCCGCTACTGCATATTTATTTCTGCCAAATTTCTTTTGGAGATTCTTCACCTCCACACCTACTTTCCGCCCTTCACGCTCTGGTTCAAACCCAGGCTTCCCTTCGGTTTCATTGATTGAATCGTCCAGGTCAACTGCATGAACCTGTCCGGCAAATCCCCATGTCGAAGGCTTAAATATAAAGTACCAAGGTTTTCGAATCCCATACTGAGAGGGTAGAACTGCTTCCACATACAAAGTTAAGCACAAATACAAAACTGTGTCAACCAGGAACATTACGATTACATGTCCTAGCGCTAAGTCATCTACACTACTAAGTGGCTCAAACAAATTGCTCCATCGTGCACCAGAGGCTTTTGCTTCGAAAGCACACATTACTTTCAAGGCCCAATACAAAGCCATGTTAGGCAAAAGGGCAACGGACATTTTGTCACACAAGGTCAGAGTTTGATAACGATTAGCATCTCCTAATGGGACGGATGGAGCGTAGTAAGTTGTTAACCATAAAACTATTCCAACGGTGATAGCAATGGTCGGTCTTTGAAAGAAAGATGATACGAAGAAGCAAAATGAAGTTGAAGATAGCACAAAAAGAAATAGTACAATCCACCAGACAGTGGGGTCACTTCGTGTCAAAACAGCTCCTGCTTCAGGGTTAATGAATGTTGTAAAAAACAAAACTATGACTATTGTAACGCTGACTGTCAAGAATAACATCGAGTTAATCATCCAAGACAGCCAGTGCATCCAATTAGGAATTCCACATAGTTTCATTAATTCCTTAATCCCTGTTTCTCGTTCATTAACAACTCCTCGAATTATAGATGGAACGATAAAGATAAATCCAAGCGTAATCACATTTGGAAGAATAATAAAATAAAATTCACTAAAGTTCATATTTCGTTCATAAGGTGGGTATGGGAGTGGCTGTAGACTTAACGAATGACTAATTTCCTTGTTTGTAAGCTTTCTTATAAGAACTTTATCCAAATGTAATTGAAACCCGGAAAATCCTGAGTCCTTATATCGGTCCCTATTGGAATAGTCTGGGCCAGGAAGTTGAAGTCCAGGAAATAGAGATTTCATTATGTCTTGATAAAAATTATGTCTTTCATCCATCATTCGAATTTTGTATGAAACTACATTTCCTGAAGCTTGCAAAGCATCTTCGAATATTATAGCAGCCCTCAACGTTGTATTTTCACCAGTAACTTCTCCAAAGCTAAGACTAGTTATCAGTTTCTCGACATCTGCTTCAGATTTATAGCCTTTCCAATCTAAAAACAAACATTCACTCTTAATAAAGCCATTTCTTCAGGATTCTATTTTTAATTAGTGATGAGGTTCTTTAATATTTTTTTAATGTACCAATACGTAAATCAGTTATATTTATTTTATAAGGTTAAAAGGAAACTTTCAAAAATAAAATACGAACAAAAGTAAATCGCACGAAACCAATACCAAATACACGGATAAACGTTAAACTTATAAGTCATTCATTAATTATTTGTCATTCTCCTTGAAGGCTGGTAATTATCAAATTATTATTGATTTGATTATTGATTTATTCTACTCGAGAATCGACGCCTTCGTTCTATTGCACAATACTTTCAATATATGTGATATGTAAGAAATACGTCGGAAAATAGCAGGCTCAAACTCAAGCATTTCAATTAATAAACCTTATTCACGTTATGATTATTTATCTCGATTTTTAAATCAATTATTGAATCAATTATTAATAAAATAACCATAATCTAGATTTTAAAGATAAATGCTACATGCTTCTGCATTCTGCAATATCTCTATGTATGGTGGAATAAAAGACTGCCTTATACTTATAACCCAGATGTTTCAAAAAACAACAAACATTGATGCATCCAATACATGTCTGATTGACACAGTTTAAAAGATAAACTTTAACTGTACTGTTACTGTAACAAGGCTCTTCTGTAAAAATAAACTTACTACAAGTACTTTTCGATGAAAAACATAATCATTATAACTTATAACATTCCAAACTCAAATTATAACAACTTACCAATTTTGTCATTAGTCTTTGTTGAGGACAATGATAACTGCTTAATGACTTCATCTGTTTTGTCATTCTGTGGAGCATATGCAACCCTGCACGAATCCGAATATCCGCAAGAAAGTTTGAGGTCCTGTTAAAATTCAAAGAAATTAGTAATTAGTTGTAATATTGCTTAATTTGTAGCACTGTAACCAATATTTGGGAATAATATTAAATGTCAGGACTCAGGAGTTCTGTTTTGGGTCACACTCGCAAATCAGGGCTGCTATTCTATATACTATATTCATTTGAAAAGTAATCTGTTCAATTTACGGCAATTTTATAATATTAAGTTTTTTAAGACTATCCATACACGCAATTAGGATGGCAATTTTGACAACATTTACCTCCTCATGGAATTCAGGAAAGACATCAGGTGTTTGATTAATTAGCTTCGTCAAATTTGAAATAAGTTCGCTAGTTTCACTAGAAATATGGGAATCATCACTCGTCCTAGCTTGAGATCTGCCATAAACCAGCAAGAGAGCAAATAATGTTGGCAAAAGTATTTCCAAAGTAGTGACAATGTAATGTCTTTTCCGAAGAAGTAAATTCTTCCAGACCAACAGTCCAATTTTTCGTCCAGCTGACATTATGGATTGTAGGTTAATAAATAGTCTTGTATTTCTAAACTTTACACCACCACCATAAGGATCCTCCTCTTCTTCGTCCATTCCTGCATATCCGCGTCGCTTTCTTCTAAAACTAAACCGACTATTGTTTTGATTAACTCCATTGTTATTTCTTGTGTTATTGTTTTCTCCATTGTTTTGATTTGAGGTTGAGCCAGAAAGAAGAGGCCGGAGGATAGCTGAATCATAGCAGCCCATAAAACTTTTGGATTTTATTTGGCACGGGCTGCACACTCAAGTGCAACTCGAGCCCGACTAAAATCTTTTTGGAGAAAATACACTTTAGCCTTATTCGCCTTTCTCAATTCCGGCTCCGGGTAAACTATACTGCTACTGGGTTGCGTGCTCTGCGTGCATTTAGTTTGATGATGTTGGATGTAGTTTTTATTTTGAATGAAAGCTTTCAGAATAATAAAGGTCCGGAGTCCGGATCGAGTTGTAGGTCCGTAAATTCCGAAAATCCTAACCGTGTACCGGATTCGTAGTTTTTTCAGAAAGCTGAAGATTGTGGACTGAAGTAGAGGTAAAACTTGTTAGGTTTTAATTTTAGTTGTGTGGTCAATCAGGAAAATAGGTAATTTTCCACTATGCACTAATTAGTGTGTGTATAATGACGTACAACGTTTTTGCAAGCAAATCCGATGAGAATTGTGTCGAACTCGAAAATAATTGAATATGATGGGAAAACTTTTTCTTTTAGGGTACACACACGACACACACATACGTTATCTTTTAAAGTTGGACTTGATTTTAATGAATTTCTCACATTCAAACTTTAATAAATTTTTACGTAATGTGAGCTGCATGCAATTTTTGTGAACTGTTTTAATTTTTAAATTTAATATAAAATAAAAATATCATGCAGTTTAAAAAGTCTCATGCAATTGATTAGTACCTATACTGTCCTTTGTAATTTTGTAATTGGAATTGATTATTTATTAAACTCCAAAAATTGTAAAATATTAAATGGCTGAAATCAACCAAATAAATGTCAATATGAAACTTAAAATACAAGCTAGCACCTCAAACCCAAAATATATGACATAACCAAGCGCAATCCACAATCACTGTCAGATATCAAAGAGAGTTGAGATTTGAGATTATTATTGTGTTTACACAACAGTTTCTCTTTTCAACTTTTCATATAATGCTTAATCTGCTATACTACATTATATACTACATATAAAGTGCATGCACATACACATGCTGCATTTTGCTCTTGGCTGACAAACATATTTAGTTATACTAGTTATACAGACAGGTGTTTCTTGCCGCAATTACGTCAATCAATGCTACCTTCTCACCTGGGATGGGAAGCTAAATATGAATCATTCAATAGTTAGGAATGAGTAAAGAAAGTAAGTCGTGGTAGTTAGTATAGTAAGGAATCCAATATTAAAATTACAAAAATGAACAAAATCATGAGCCTTAGATGCATGGGAAGTTATTATGAAGGAGCAATTCAGCATAGCTAGGTCACTCTGGTTTTTGGCATTATCTTACGAGCTACCTATATTACTTGCGTTACACAAAAAATACATGAATTATGAATACAAGAAAATTAAAGGAATCCAAACTTCGTCTTGATGTAAAGCATATTTGAGACATTTAGAAGAAAAAATAGAAAGTTTGAGAATATTGTAAGAAGCTCGTTTCGTTGTTGTTGGTAGGGTTGTACTTTTCAATTTTTATTCCATCACATCATATGCGTAAACTTTTTTATATTTCATAGTAAGGAAAAACTACAGTGATATATAAACTATAGTAATCATGCAATCAAATATTTAACAATAATATATTTTGGTGCAATACGTAATCTGAATTATGGGCAAGGGCAAAGAACATGGTAAAAAAACGGAATGAAAAGAGAGAGATAAGTAGAATTTCTTTTTTGCATGCAAAAGAGTCAACTACCAAGTAATAAAACTATGCATTTTTTATCGTCGTTGTTGACTATCTACGCCCTATAGCTATAACAGTATACAATTTTGGGGACTGAGATGGTTATCTTTGGGAAGTATGTCTTATGTTTATGTTCCTGTAATTTGCTTTGAAGTAGTCTTGACCCTTGAAAGTCACCTTTACCATAATTTCATAATCGCGAGCCTCGATCGAAAGTCATTCGGCGTTTCTAACTAGAGATTAAAAGATTTGTATCCAAAGATCTAAGATATACTAAAATTTAGGCTTCATGATTCATATGATACTCATTCATGACTCATATTCAAAGCATTTCTTACCACATAAGTTTTAATTTATGCTGCTGAGAATTCATTATCAAAACATGTAAAGAGTCATTAAAAATTAAAAGAATGAGGTAGCAGTTAGTATTTAGTATATATCCTAGATCTTTGGGTTTGCAGCGAGGTTACTACAAAGTTAATTTTCAGAAATGAAGTACCTCCACCAGCTCGAGGATATGGCAAAGGACACTATTAAGTTTGGATTTACTTTTGACAATCTAAGCCTGCAAACTTCGATTTTCAAAAGTAAATGCAGCTTGGGGCTTGGACACTAAATATGAGATTTGTAATACGAGCTTCATTTTCAAATGTCTTTTGACTTTCGTTTTATTCCGAAAAAGGAATGACTTTATAAATGTACTCTAACTAACAGCGACTAAAAGGCGATTAAAATAAAATTCAGTTGTAGAATGTACAGAAAATTAAGATGGTAATTTTTACAGTTAGGAAACTACTTTACTACTCTAAAAATTACAGTGTGTGTTAATTAGAGTGTGTTCTCTCTTATAACATTCCAAAGATAATAATAACCGTGTGATAATATAAGATCAAGATCAGAGATAAGGTTACATTGTTAGGCGGCCTATTTAGGTTAATACATTTAATGAAAAAGCTCAGACATCATTTGACGGCTGTTGGAATATGGAAAACATTAATATTTTAAAATTTGTAAACAAAACAGTTTACGTCTAAAACTTAAAAAAAATTCTGTCAAAATTAGAGTTCTTTAACAGTCTCAATGTCGTAGTTGCGTTCAATTTATTCAGGACGTTTACCATACACACACACTAATTATGGGTGAAACCCATTATAAGATTGCACATGTCTGTCGTCCGTCCGTTGGTCCTCTAACTTTCGAACGGATCAACTTTTTTGAAATCTGATTTCAGATTTGGATTTAGGAGGTC
>JAQGAA010001300.1:0-16293 GCA_034696425.1 Isotoma viridis | reverse complement strand
TATCCAAATGCATCTACACACCACAAGTCTGGTTTATTTGCATTATGTTAAATGATTATTTTAGCGTATAGTGCTTGATTGTGTAGTAAAACTGAGATTCTGCTCAAATTTGTGATTAATTAAAAATCGGACTTTTTTGATGTTCCCATTCTAAAATTACGTATTGATTGTAGTGTACTATTTCCTTTCTACATGTTTTTACAGTACCCATATAATATATGAACTAGGCAAACTTGTTGGATAAAGCCCGAAGTATATTTGTATCTTTAATTGTCTTTCCCAGCTCAATCAGTATAAATTACACTCCTCTCCCGGTCCCATAGTTGACATTCTCACCTAAACATTTTCGTTCTAAACTATTCCTAAACTAATTACATCTAAGCATATCTAGTTTAGATAAAGTTAAAAAAATAATTAAATCAAACAACTACATTCGCAAGATCCCATCGTTTTATTTCATTAACAAAAATCTTCGCTATATCCTTCAACGTGCGCGCTATAACTAGGTGTATTCCATTAATTTCCAATCTGATAGTAAGTAATTGCTTACAGACTTTCATTGCTCTAATTGATGAACTTGTTACAGATTTTTGAACTTGATGCATAGCACTCCCCTGTCTCTGTGCATAGACCAATTAGAAAATGCTGAGAGAAGTTTACACTCTTTTTCAACAAAACTTCGGTTCGAACTGCCTATATAAATCTTATAATCAATTATGAGGTGAATATAAAGATTCTTATATTATTGTACGAATTCTAATTCTTCTAAGAATGACATGAGGTATTAGCTATCTTTTTCTACCCCGTATGTATTTTAACTTATGCACTTTAGACTTTGCATTTTCATATTTCTTATTGAACATTAAATGTAGATCAGGAGTTGTGTTATATCTTATTACTACTTACAACTCAATACTCATTCAATTTTTACATTTATTAACAATTAAGCCGTGTTCAATTTCAGATAACAGTGATAAATATGTATACAGAACATTTTCCATATTACATTCCCTTCCAAAAGGTTCCAATGGTATAGGTCTGGGCTTTTGCTAGAAACGTAGTTCTGTTAGGTAATATAAATTAATAATACGTAAAGGACTTTGCTTTATAATATCCACTTTGCTTTAATATTCCTTATAATACCTTCCCTGATAATATTAGGTTTGTTTGAGGAAAGTAAAATTAATATTAAATTTTACGTCTTGAAGAGTTTTTTCCAGCCATGGAAGAAGGAATTACCTTAGGTAGCAATTTTAAAAGCTAATATTGAGAGTAACATACTATTTTGGAATTTAGAGATCTAATGTTTCTCCTGTCCAAGGAATCTACTATCCGGGAAATCTAACATCCGGTGGATCTAATGTCCTGGGGAACTCGGTATCTTCTGCCCTAGAATTTAGAATCATTTAAACCATAGAACGTCAGAAAAAGTATATCTTGGTTTAACTTACTGATAAACACATACAAGAAAATACGTTGTTGAAGGGTTATTGTAGATTCAAACTTAAGAAATTTAGTTAATGATAATAATTAATTTAAAAGATGTAATGGTATAAATGTGATGTAATGTAATGCACAAAGAAATGAGTAAAAAATATTAGTATAAAGAAATAATTAGAATAGACCCATAAGAGTAATGGCTTAGATAGATTGTTAACACATAAAATTTAAACTTTTTGTGCTTCTACGTAAAAGTGCACATGCAAAATGTAATAAATTCTACAATCGTTATGTACATTTGTTGATTGTATGCGTTGTTGTAATTAAGTGCGTCTAATAAAGATATTATAATTATTACAAGAAAGTAATCTTAAATGATGAATCTTTCTTCCTTTTAACAAAATACATACGGATAAAGTACATTAAACTAGTGCATATTACATATTATGTATTACCTAATAATAATGTAATAATGTTTGACTTTAATCCTTTTCTTGTTATATTAAAGAAATTACGGAATATTTGCAGCAATTCAAGAGTTTTCAAATATGAATAAATTTTAATTATTTGTTTCTACTTAGATCGAATTTCACAAATTTTAAAATGGATCATACCGAATAAGAACAAACAATTATGGAAAATAGCACACGATCGAGAAAAAAATCGAGGCAAATAGGCCGATGCAAAGTAGATAGAACGTGCAGCTAACCTTTCGGAAAGGATATGATTGGCATTAAACACAAACACTTCATCATCTATCGACAGTCTTTCAGTATGCAATGTACTTCTGGCACAAATAACTTTTAAGTTTCGCTTGTCATGTCTCAAACTCAAACTAGACACGAGTCCAACTGGAGAAATTACGATTGTGGTTTATTTCCAGACAACATTCAAACACTTTCACTGAGCCAGCAAGTATAAAAAAGCAAATGAAACGGCAATACTCGGATCCTATCTTAGCTGTCCATTTGACAAAACTGCAAATTGTGCAAATAGTTTGTCCTATTTGTAAGATAAGACTGATTGAGCTTGCTGTATTGTATGTTTTTGCTTCCAGAAAATGACACTTCGTTTGGGGGTCTTTGTTACTTTTACCATGTATAGAACACATGATAAAAGCAAGTAGATCTATGAACTGAATTCAATCGAGTCTAAGGCTCAAGGAAGTGCCTGAAGATGATAAATTGGACTTTGTTGACTTTGGCTCTCCTCAATCCTCATTCATATATTGACACTTAACCTGCCTTATGTCATTATCTCCAATAAAATGTCTTATACAACTTAAGTAGTATTTTTACGAAATATTAGTACACCATTTAGGAATAACGTGCACAGGATAATACACAAGTACAAAAAGTTAAGAGAGAAGCACACCAGTTGAGTCAAGACAGAAGATACCGTGTATGATGTTATTGGCTCGGCAGAAAACCCGGTATCGGATCGGTAGAATAAGAAAGATGAGCAGTTGAGTTTACCAAACTTTGCCTTTGAAGAAGTAGTGTAATGAGTCCAGAAACCAAGCAGAGTTGCTACTTACAACTTGTACAACTTTGTTTTCTAAGATTTCCTTGTCGACTTTCAGCCTTTCTACCGATAATAGTTTTTGTTAGCGAATAGTGGCATATTGGAAGTAGAAGAATTCAGTCAAGTTTCTCAGTTTTATTCTCATCATCGTCATTCCTTCCCTTTAGGCAAGTCAAAGGAAACTAAAGTGCAACATCTTTTGGTCTGGTTTCTCATAGTATTTTCATTTACAAGCAAGCAAAATCAACTTGTTTATGCCAAGGCGGAAAAGTGTAATCGGGGACAAGAAGCAAACTAACTTCTAAAGTGCTATATAAAATAAGCTTCAGCTCCATTCGACAACATAACGATCGAGTTCAAGAAGTTTTCTCTCCAAGTCCTATATGCAAGTATTGCAATTTGACGCAATTGAAAAGTTTGGGTTTCAAATAAGCGTAACTAAAAGTAATATTAAGAACGAATCTTAACCTCGGTTCAGACGCTGATATCAGGTTCTGGAAAATCTATGCTCTAGTTTCCACTTAACACTAGTAAGTGCTGCTAGTGAGCATGTACGTACATATTTTATTACATTTATTACTATAGGTTGCAACTTTTAAACAATAATGTATTCCTGTAGCGGCTTCTCTGGTTAGTAGCCATTTTAATCGTTTATGGGAAGAATGCTAAACCGTATGAATTGAATTTGACTGAAGCCATTTGTTATGAATACTAATTGGAGTGTCTAATAATATGATATTAAATGTGTATTATGACTTTGAAGCATAAAATAAGGAACGGGAATGCTTGCAATTAATATAATTCACAAAGAACCGATTTGGCACGTTTAGATGTTGATTTTGCCTCTGAAAATAATACGTCTACTGTATCTGTAGGGATAACTTAGTTTTCCGTATGGAACAATATTCAGCAAACTAGTTTTAATTTTAAAGCTAACAACTGACATGTTACACAATGGAAAACCCAGAATTGAGAATCATTGTTCAACCAAAATTCGAGAACTTTTTGGGATATCAAGGACCGTAAATTAAGGAGTAACTAACTACTCACAAAGCTAGTAAATGTTGTTCATATTTTGAATTGGCGTATGGTCACATTGGAAAGTACTCATATAAAATTAAGCTAGGTTGTTCATTTACAACTTTATGTAACTCTTTTGAGGGATCAATTTCTCTAATTAGGAATCGTAAGGGTGTATGAGCAAATATACGGTTAACAATTATTAATAATATTGGAAAAACTAATCTATTTTAAAAGAGTGAATATAAAGCTTTTTAAATTTTGCATGTCGCATTGGATTGAAGTGCAAATTGAACGATGGATAATAAATAATAGAAAACCTAGTCTATTCACTTGAATTTCAAAGACTGATTAATGTCTGGTAAAAGTAGGTACAATATCAAATGGAAATAAACGAAGAGAATACCGACACGGTTTTGCAACAAAACTACTAAGCACAAATAATGAATAAATTCATGCCCAAAATCTTGACAAATAAAGACAGTAAATTTTATTGATCTGCTTGATTCCATTAGTAAATTTCTTTGAATTCAGTTATTAGAAAATTAAACAATGCGAAACCTGGGGTTTTTGAGAATCAGGGTGAGTGTTTGATTTATACATTTGTTTTCCTGAGTCAACATATAACAGTGCCATTGTGCTTTTACTATGACACGTTGTGTTTAACAGAACGAAGTTATATTGCGAATATTGAGAATGAGAGAGGGTTGGAATCTGAATGATATGAAAGTTCAAAACGAAACAACTGCATATTTGTCATCATATGACCATACTGTGACAGTCGTTATAAAAAATCCTACGAATTACTGCAGGGAAATTGCACAGGATGATTTTAATGTTTTATGCTTTACAATAAAACAAGAAACACTCTTATGAGCTAACTTTGTACTGGTGATACAGCAAAATCTTTCAAAGAGCGTAACTAATACAAATAGCTTAAAATAGCTCGGGAAAAAATATTGTATTAATAGAAAAGAAACATTGCATTGTATTTCTTAGCATGCATGGATTATTTGCACACATTTAAAATAATTCAGCAATAAAGGATACAGTTGTACATATACTTGGTGAGGCATATAATGAATGAAGTTTTATTATTATTACTTGTGAATTTTCCAACGTGTACTAGTCTGAAATTTATTATATCCGAGTTATTGAATATATCGGATGATATGGACGAGGTGACAATTTTAATGTCGTTCTCCCTTAATCTCCATGAACTAGGTGATAATGATAAGGATTTTATTTTCGGTCCCAAAGGATAATGCTCACGAGGAGGCAACTGATATTACAAAATATAAGGCTCAAAATAGCAGGAGCATATTATTGTGATTACCCACATGTAGGTAGTGTAAGTAGTTATAAGGTGAAACTATGCAATGTCAATAAAGATATAATTCTTCAAGTGAGTTGTTAATAATGGTTTCTTGTCATATATATTACGTTTATTATTGCAATTCATAGGAATACATAATATGATACATAATATGATACATAACATGCCATCCACTTATGCATTCATTGTTCAATGTCTTTACATTTACAACCACTACTACAGCAGCTCTGAGTAGAAACGAGAACTTTGTGCTTGACTAACTGATAAGATGATATTGGACAAGCTAAACAGTCAGCCTAATGTGTGAATACACTCAATTTGTGTAATTTGATTGCTTTCCAAATACATAACTGCCCCTGACTGTTGATTATTTGTGTGGCTAACGTTGAGACCAAGTGGTACTTAGATAATAATGTCAATATTGAAGTTCCACAACTAAGCAATAAGCAACGAGGGTGTTTGATAATACTACCCAAAAGATTTTAACGTTTTTACTTTAGCTCAGGGATCACAATAGAATCCAAAAAACCGAACCAACAGGTGGGTTCTAATGTAAGTATATTTTTCTCCCAAATGAATATTTCCTGTGAGGCTACACTACACTTGACAATACTATATTCAACATCTTCAGTTTTACACACTATGAACATCATTTTTATTGCTTTTATTTCATTAAAGAACATCACTATCATAGCAAAAAAATAACCGGTTTAATAATAACGTGTCATACAAGGTATAGGATTAAGAGAGCTAGAAACTTCATATAAAATTCATGTTGTGCATCAAACTTTCTCAACTTTCAGGCGAATCTCTTACAGCTACTGCTACTAAGTCCTGGAATTTATATTAACTTTTTGTTACTTGTTTTGTGATGATTGATGAAGTTAAAAGTTAATATTAGTCATACAGTATTATAGTAAAAGCACAAGGATGTTTTGTTTAGTACATTTTTTATTACCTATGTTTGTTTAATGAAAATATAAATTACCATGCACCTTCTGCCAACTGCAGGTTGATTTCATCGAAAACGACACTGCATTAAAGTTAAAATGAAAGGAGTAGATTACTTATGCAAACTTTGTGACTTTTGAGTTATTATTGGATGAAAAATCTGAACTCTAATTGCACATTCCATTCTTTACTTTCATTGATGTATGAATGGCAGCATTACCACACACACAAACAGCATCCGTTCCCCATTATCGGTCTAAAAAATTGAGCAAGCAAGCGGATAAGATAAGTTATAATAATAAATATAATATTATTGAGAATATTGTAATAGTTTCATTTGCAAATACACGTATAATAATAATACCCTTGGCATGAATGTATGTTTTAACTTGATCAAAAGCATAAAGTGACACCATACACCTAATCAAAATAACTTTTGTGCACACATCTATCACAATCATCATAAGCATCTTGATCATCACTGTGTAATAATAAGTCCTGTTCTCATTTAATAAAAGTAATTCAACAAAAAATACTTACTGAGGAATGGACACCAAAAATATCCCATGTCACCCATTCATTGTAAGCCAGTCATGAAGGAATTACATAGGGTCATTGAATCATATATGTCCTTACTTTGGCAACTGTTTTACAATCATATTAGATATCATGGAATTCTGGTGTGCGTTTGGAGTTTTACAATAGGGCTACAAATCCGTGTGCTTCAAAAGAATTGAGATTCATGTTAACTTTATACTCTTCATCAATTATAACAAAATAATTGACATGTGAAACTTGTTTTGAGACTAGATACCACCCATTCTTGTTCTTGAGTTTTTTTAATCTCACTAAATAACTACATATAAGAATGAAGTTGTACCTATGTTAAATGTGATCACAAAGGAAAGGGAATTGTAGGTGAAGAGAGGATTGCAAAAACTGGAAAAACTATATTATAGTCACAGACACAAATGAACAGCACGATTATAACAATACAATTTGTAACTACTCAAAAAATTGAGAGCTTCAGCTTATAAAATTACTTACAAGTTTGGAACTAGGTTCCTATTTGTACAATATAATTGACATACTATATCGGTTATTGTTAGTCTTATATTTTATTATGTGAAAATATTTTACCTTCAACACTTCTAAATCCGATTTCAGCTTAATTTTATTAAAAGGATTGGGAACAAGGGTTAGCTAAGCGGATTCTATTGTGGTGAAAGGATATACCTGAAGCTCCAACCACAAATCTGAACTACGATCTAACTTTAATGATTCTACTTTTCAATATTTCTATATAGTCATTGTGATTTTGTGCATGTTGAATTGATAATAAAATAATTCGTATTATTTTCCAGTGCTCAGGCATCCTAAAAAGGGAAACTTACAAGACATTTTGCACTTTCCCTGTGTGTCGCGTGTATGAAAATAAAGTTTGACTCCATCCCTGGTAGTAAAACATGTTGAGCGTAAAATGCCTAATATTATAGAGTTGTGTGGCAATCATATTTGTGGGGACGGTGTTGGTGACCAGTTTTCATCTTTCTTACTGGACAACTCCTCATAACTCTTTAGAAGTTTTGAAGGATTTTATGATCTACTTGGTCTAGTGTACTACCAAGGTTTTCCTTGTAGCCTTGTCGTAATAGTAAACTCTACAAAACCTTTATATATCTTTCTCGACGGAGATTTATTGTCAGTGTTCAGTCACCCACAGTGCAGATTTATTTGCTCTACTTGCTAACCTTTTTCTACAGAAATCAATTCAAAGAGAATGATAACACGGGAACAAAATTATTAAAGTGAGATCTTCCTTGTAGTATGCATGTGCGATCACTGTGTTACTTTCCTTGATTTTTAGAAAGCGTTACAGAAGAGACAAAGAGTGACGGGTGTTTTCGTGTTCTTTGCATCTTGTCATCAATGTTACAAAGATGGGCTTTAAATAAGCCCAACACAATTATTCCACTTTCACAGGGTTTTTTATATTCATAAGGAAAAGTTGCTCTCTAAAACGTGTAAGAATCAAATAATATTATTCTATCTTTATCCGAAAGTTTTCTTCCTAAATAAGATTTCTTAGTTCTTGCATAGGAATACCTAAAATTAACCTATCCAACATTTTTCTCAGTAAACAATTTAATCAAAGAAAACTTAAAACTTTAGACTAAGTTCAATCAGTGTTTGGTGCTAGTGGTAAAGTGGTAATATACCTGGAACTTTGTAACCACAGACTGCATGGTGTCGGTCAAGTTTACTTGCAGTACTGAGCTGCAACTTTCCCCATTCTAAGAATGAACTGAAACTCTGACTGCTCTACTGTTCCGATTTTTCATAAGACCAAGCTGAGCATTCTACTCACGCTCCAAAGCAGACTTGGAGAGTAAAACAACAAGAAAAAAAGTAAATCTACCACCAGTTTTATTTTGGAGAGCGAAGAAGAGATATTATAACTGATTACTATCTGGAGAGTTTGTTCCATTATAATCTTAATGATCTGAGAAAATGAATCAAACATTCGGAGCATCAACAAGTTACTTCCTCCAGTCATTGTTCATTTGGACAGTAATGATATGGATTTCGAGTGGATATATACAAGCTAACGAAATAAGTTCTTTTCAAGGCCGACATGTAATTTCATCAGAGGTGGAAGGTAGTGAAAAAGAAGTGAAAGTTACAGTGATACTTCCTTACAACACCTCTTTTAAAGCATCTCTCATGAAAGTTGGGCCTGCAATTTTCATGGGATTTGAAAAAGTGAAGGAGCTTCAATTGTTACCTGGTTATAAAATCGTTCTTACTTATCATGATTCCCAGTGCTCGAATATTTTTGCACCGATGGAAGCCAATAGGGCTGTTTTCTCGAAATCTGTTCATGTTTTCTTCGGACCCTCGTGTGAATATGCTTTGGGTAAGTAATCCCAAATGTTTTCCTTTTCATTAATTATTCATTTATACATACATTTTACATTTGAAGCGTTAGCAAGCAATTGTGATCATGTATAAAACAAGAAGTTTGAGATTTACCAAATACATGTTTTCAAGAGCGTCGTTTATCAGCCAGCTTTCTTCGTTGTGGATTACTGTTTCTGCTCTGGAAAAAAAACCTGCATACTCTAAAATTTGCTTATATACTATGAGTATTCACAGTTTTTCTCAATAAAATCTGTGTGTTGGTATTTAGTATATAGGTCTTTGGTTGGTCCTGGTGTTAGTTGATACTACCAGAATATACTTTGTCACTATGCAGAAGATAATTTTTTAAAAAAGCGTCATCAAAAGTTAGTCATGCATTTGACATATTTTAACCCTAGGAAAATCATCCTAGGAAAAATCTTAGCTGGGCTAAAGGTGCTTCTATGCTTTCCTTATTGAAAATGATTAAAGATAGTGAGAAATCAACCAATGCATTTGACACATGGTCTTTTAACTCTCATCAAAATGAAATGATTTACTGCAGGATTAAACGCTGTGTGCTTGTCTGAGTAAGAGAGTTTTCTGTACAACTTTTCATACACATGAACTCCATAGACTACTGTGTACATAAACCTAATTTCATTTTCCCAATCTTGTGTGTAACAAACTTTAGAAAGATTTTTGTAAAAAATGATTCCAATGTCGAGAAAGGATTTGCAGGACGAATTTTGCAACTTGATAAAGTAAACTAAAAAAATCAAATTATTAAGGAACATGCATATTTATTGTGGGTACATTATTATGCGAATTGTAATCTGTGTCGATCTCTTCGGTATATAACAGTTTGGGAGATTTCCTTAGATATTATTATTATGAGGGTTTTAAAACCAAGTTGTATATTTAGTTTGGTTATCTTTCGTGTAAAATGTTCGTGTTTCAATGTGAACACAAATCACGCCTTTTGGCCCCATGAGGATTTTCATATAGAGATCGGAAGGTTGAACAGCTTAAACCATAACACAAATTATTTTTAGTGGCTCACCAGCAGTTTTACGGCCACTCATCTGTCCGAAATTACTGCAACTTTGTCTTGCATCACCTTTCAACACTTCAATACCTATCTGAGCTTTCAAACTTTCAATTCCGATGATGTCTTTGATGTATAGAATTTTAGCTCTTTGGATATAAAACTCCAGTGCTTTAGCTAGAGCAAAATGTCTTGACGCCAGTTTCAATTCTCATTCATATATTATCCTCATCCCATCTGTTAGGAATTGGGTACATGGGTCGGATGGTTAGTTTTTTCGTTTGGCTTTGTTACATAGTTTTGTGCAGGAAAAAATGAAAAAGTAAATTGAAAAAGTAAATTTTTGGCATTTTAGTATTATGATTCGAATTCAGTTGCTGACAAGTTACTGGCATTTTCTAGATATTATGAAAGAATAACTCTGATAACTCGGATCCGACAATGGTATAAATATATATATATTCCGAGATAACATTTAGCGTGATATTATTGCATCATATCATCACCGTTTATTAAAGATTGGGTATGGGTTTTTTAAATGGATTCCCTCATTTTCAGCCTTGTCAGTCTTCTTTTTATATAGTGACAGTAGTATTTAGTACAGCCATATTTACTTTTACAAACGATTTTATAAGACGATTAAGCATTTCTTGTGGCTTTCTGGAATGTTTAGCTAAGCCTTGGATAATTTGCGAGTAAGTAATGGCGAATTTGTTTAGAAACTTCCCTGCTTCTTTGGAGGTAAGCAAGATAAATGTTTATGCAAGTGTCCTGTAAATACCTCGATTCATGCTTGAAAAGATAAATCTTCGTATGTACCTACACCGGAAGTTAGAATTCTTAGCTTTGATGCTTCCCTGTGCTGTGGTTGTAGATAAGCCAGGCACATTAAGAATATTTCTCAACTTGTATAGACCAACCAGTCACCGCTTTTTCAACTTAGACGTGTTACATAAACCATCAAATCTTGGGTGATACACACATGTAACATAAAACTCTTTTATAAACTGTAAAAGCAACTCGATCATTGTAAATTGGGATTCATTTTAGTGGATTGCACGTTTCATTTTCGACGTACCTCACTAAACACTCTAGATAAATTATCTTTATAATGAGATATTGCCATAGTCACTTTAAATTAGATCATTTCCATGATGTTCAGTTTGATTTATATTATGGTATTAATAAGAATACCTTGGGTAGATTCTTACATTTCGTGTAAGTAATATGGAATATTAGGATTTCCTTTACATGAGAGTTTAATTGTGTTGTTTACTTCATTAATTAAAATATGATATTTTGCATTATACGCTTAAGCAGTAATTACAACTTATTAAACTATAATCAAATTCAAATTTATTTGAAGAATATGAAAAGTTTAGCATCTTTACATTAATTGCACAGCTGTGCAGTATTTAAATTCTATTCATCATTGCTTACTCGAAATTTTCTTTGTCACTCGGGTAATGTAAGAAGTTTCAAATCTTTTGGCTAGATTGTTGATTGATACTGTGTATGAGACAATTGATTTAATCAAATGGTGACTCAATCACAAAATAATTAGTAAAAGATTACAACGGTTGTTATGCATAAACTGAAATCTTGTAAAAATGCTTCCAAACCAAAAAAACATTAGATATTAGATCATATTTTATCTTTAGAATGCTTAATCAGACATGTTTAAATATGCTATTGTCCATGTGTTGAAACTAATGATGATGTTTACTGATTATAAACTTTTTCCTGACAAGTCCATTATAATTATTCTTACCTCTTTAATTAATAATACCTTTAAAATCTTTTAGCTTTTTCTTGTTTATTAAATAACATGCATACAGACTAGTAATAAAAATGGAGTATATCGAGTATGTATTTTAACTATTTTCGAAATAAAACCGCATTACAATAATAGCTTAATATAGTCGAAACCTTCTAGCTGATTATTAGTTTTAAATAAAATAAAATAAAATCCTAAAACTTTCCAAAAGAAATATATTTTCACTCCTTTATTTATAGTACTTTTGTCTGTGAGGAATTTAATTAAGCTGTATGCACTAGGAAAATACATTGATTTCCTTTTTAAAATATTAATAATATTACTAATAAATTTTTCTTTTATAAAGGTTTCTTCAAGGGGAGAGTAAGCTAAGAAAAAGGAATAACGTAACTTTATTTCTTCTTTATTTTCACTTTTCCATTCCTGGATCAGCAAGAGTTCTGGCAGATGAATGAAAGACACATTTATTGATTTTGAAAGTATTTAATGGAAATATTTCATAATTCCAAGTTTTCTCTATAGACATTTTTTGAACCGTCTCCTATTAAATATGTTCACACAAATATTGAAAGACTAGGCTATGAGCTGCTAAAGGAGTAGCAGAGCGAGAGTTCCATTTTTAATAAACTATGAATAAAAGTACCAAATACCTAACCTACATTTTCACCTTTCTGGATAAAATTCGCCATAATAAAGAAGAGTTTAGAATCTACCTCATTATAAAATCCGCGGAAGGGGAAAAAATAATTATTTCAAATGCCCTTTTTCTGTTAAGAAAATCTAGAGGCTTACCATTTCATTGCACAACTGAATTTTAACCTTTCTGGGACATCAAATTAAATGTTTTATAACTAAATGTTCCCATTTTAAATTTACTTTCATACTGACTGATTCATGGTATATTTTTTAGTAATGAAGGTCAACAACATTATTTTAGCGAGATTGATTTCGTGAATTGGATTGTATTCGTGTATATGAATCCAATGCAATGTGATTGCAGCATAGAAATATTACATTTATGGGTAAATGCACATTATGAATTTTTATGAGAAAAATTTTAAGGGCACACAGACCCTTGGGAATAGAGTTTGATTGAAACACGCAGACTGTCGAAACAAATTCCCAACAAGAGGTTGTATTTTACCAGTGCAGTTTGTAGAAAATTTCATTTGATGAATTTAAATCTTATTCCTTTTTCGTTTAAATAAATTTCTTGTCTGTGTCACGTACTTGGAATATGCCCTTGAGATTACCCCAAGTTATTTATTCTTAGCGTCAAGTTACCTTGAGTTTTATCTATCGCTTTTAAACAATTCAAAAACCTTCTGGAAAGAAATAGTCAAAAACTTACGCTTCAACGAAATACAATCTTCTCATGAGTGGACAAAGCTCAAAACTCTGTGACGCTTGAATATTTATTGAGTTATTTACAGCAAAAATAGCTTAGAAATCCAATAAAAAATCATAAGGTTTGAAGATGCATTTTGGAAAAGGTTAAACTCAAATAAGTAATATGCAAATATTTGCTATAGGTTTGTCTTTTCATGCATTTTATGCTACTAGTAGATTTGATTAAATGCCTGTTGTACATATACTAGCCATTTAGCACACGGTGATGGTGAAGCTCTGAAAGTATATTCTTTTTTATAGACACATTGAATCAAAATAACACCCTTATATACTCCTTTCGATTTCAAACTTTACATTGAACCATTATTTTTATTATGATGTTTTCAGAAAATAGACTCGAGAGTCGACTGGAACCACGTAACACAGCAATATAAAATGAATGCTTATTCCTGGAATTCGTTTGATTCAGCAAAATTATTGCACAATGAAAAGCTTTTAGGCATTTTCTTTTAAACTGAAAAGGAAGAATGAGATTTTAGAAGCTTAGTAAAGAGATTTTCAAACCGACCAAGTTTAACCATTTAAATACAAATTATTGTGCTGCATAACTTTGGACTTTAAATGCCATGGGCTGCTTATTGTATAGTTTTCTCTTTACGACCTTGCACATTCTGTTACATTTGATAATATACTTACGCCGTCCTTTGGTGGGGGTTTATTTGTGCTGTTATAACAAAAGGGCATTAAACTCAATTCCGTACAAAATTTATATTTTAGGAAACCTGGATTGACAACTTTACAGCTGTATGACTAATAGAATTTACCGTGTGTATAGAAAACTCTTTTAAACTTTGTAGCCAGTGGTGTTTCTACTCACTAGAGAATCTACTTTCCTTATTTACTCCCCTTCATATTCAAACGAAAAAAATACCTTTCAGTTTTTTTAGCTTTTGTAAATTTTGTTGAGAATTGAGACGTCTGGCCCAATGTGTAGAATGAACAGTAATTTGCAATATAATGGCGTAAAACTTGTGTCAAAGTTTTCGGACGTGAATTTATTTTGTACTATTATTGTGAGTAAAAAATATCTGTGCGAGTTTGACATCTCTTTTTATTCTTTAAAAAGTTACTTTCATATATTGCCCACACTGCAAATTGTCTAACAAGAGAAACTTTTCTTTGCATAACTTTATGTAAGGATTCGAGTTGACCATCTAAAAAGAGAAATGCGACTCATTTCCTTCTGTCGTTGTCTTTGTGATTAATGATGATCCTGCTTTTATATGTACCTTAAGCCCTAAGTTCCTCAAGCTATTTCTGAAGTATAATAAAATATATGATATTCAGTTCACTCAATTTCTTTGTTTCAATTTTAAAACTGTGGTATTCACACAAATTTTCTATTACGTTCTTAAAATAATACGAACAAACTAAAAAAAACTATAAAACAAAAATTACGAGTAAGAAATTCGTGGAATTGTAGTAAATCAATAGTTTAGTCTTGTGTTTTTGTGTAACAGTTTTATCAATGCTTTATTGTCTGAAAGCCTACAGATAGAAACTTTATTTTCTGATTTCCACCCAATGACTGAATCTGAAAAGTAGATTTATGCCCAAGTCAACAATTTACAATATTACTTAAATTGAATTTAATAATTTTAAATAATTAGAAATGTTATACTTACGACTACGACAGTACTATTTTTTGAATGACATACTGATTTATTTATTTGAGACTTGGAGAAATTCTAAATTTAAGTAGATGTGCAAAAATAAGCTTCTTGACATTACTTACTTAAATTTCCAATTTCTCTAAAATAAAAGCATTTCTTGGCATGATATTACTTGGTACTTGTTTAGTTGCTCTGAAATGAATCAAGCCGATATTTAACACCAGCTTTGACTAGTAAAGTTTTGTGAGCTGGAGTAACACAATTCTCAGAGAACCGAGACTGTTTGTGATTAGCAGAATGGGATACAAAATCTTAAAGTGTCCCTAGTAAATACGATTTTAAAACATGGCATATATAATTTTGCGTTAGTGTAATTGAGTAACTGTTAGAATATTCATTAACTCTTAGCGATTTTAGCCTGTGAAACACATAACACATCAATTAAGTTTGATATTAATGGTGAATACCATCTTTTAAAGAAACTACATCGAAGGGGTTTGAGGATTTGTACACTTTAATGACACTACTCTAAAACCCCAAGTCAAAAATTCCAACTTTGCTTTAAATATTTTTATTTTTTAAACTTAATTTGAAGTATTTTTAAGCGTGCGGACAAGGAGTCATCATTAAATGATGAAAACTATGACATGGTTTACGAATATAATGCTCTAGCATGACTCTTGTCTGGAGTTCATGGAGATTTCTATAAAGGAAGGTTTCTATAACTTATAATGAGGATTTTTAATTAATTAATGGGCAATTAAATATGATCCCATATTAAATAGATATTTGTATATGATATAGGCTTGTCTTTATCCTTTAACTTAAAAAAAGTTTTTTGAAGTTAATTATTAAATTATCAACCAAAAAATGACTCTTAAGCGTCAAAATGAGCAATGACGAAAGATATTTTTATCAAGAAGTTATTTTTGGGTTATAAACATGATTTGGGACGATATTTTATGTAAAACTGCTATTCCTAGGATTAAAACATGAAAACAGAGATTTATGATTCACGAGGAAACACAAACTATTCAAAACTAATTCAAACTATTCAGAGCAAAGGAAAATAAATTTGCATTCCAGTTAAGGTTCTGGGTTTGAGTACCTATCAAATGAAATTAATTAATTTTGTTTACTGCTACAGCGCCAGTGGCAAGATTGCTACAATTCTGGAATCTACCTTTACTTACTGCCGGAGCCTTGGCTGGAGACTACCAAGACCCAAAGACAACCAATGGAACGGAATACTTCTTAACAACTCGGACCGGCT
>JAQGAA010001299.1:0-16305 GCA_034696425.1 Isotoma viridis | reverse complement strand
GATTAGATGATGTTTTGATGTTGATGTAATATCTACTCGTAAAAAAGCAAAAGCTCAGCAGGTAGATTCTATTCTGTTTGTTGTAATTGACAAAGGTAAGTAAATCCCGATGAAGGAAAATGATCAGGAACGTAAAGAAAGGTCACATTGGACACATTTAATAAAAAAATAATTAAAAAAATATGTAACAAATGAGGTAAACAAGATTATTGTAAATTCTTCATGTTATTTTATAAATCATTATTTTTATTAATGAATCAATTAAATCAAGTAATTAAAATTAAAAGAACATGAAGACCAAACAAGAAAAAAGTAGTAGTAAGAGTAATAACAATATTACGTAATTTAAGATCAAGAGCAAGTTTACGTCACTGAACTGAACTATAAAAAAGGAATATATAGATCAACTCAGTCTCTACTTGTGTATTTACTATGATTACCGTGTGCATTATATAATTTCGTGGTAGTTACTACTACACAATCAGTATGAGCCTCTCTGCTTGAGAGTAAACTTTTTTATGATGTTTCCATTTCATTCAGACGTCTTTTACAATTACAATACAGAATACAGAGTATTCCGTTCTCATCATGATGATCATCACCCTTAAAAAGAGCTTGTGTCTCTTAAGATTCTTGGATACCTTGGGCTTTGGTATTAAAAATGGTATGGCTTAGCTAAAATACTTTACAAACTTGCTGTTACACATAATACCTTCCTGTGTTCCTTGAATTCTAAAAGCGCTCTGATGGTGAATGAATGAATGGATAAAGTAAATTGTAACAACAATACGCAAAGAATACAATGTAACAATGCTATACACCTGCCTTTCCTGCCGATGCGATGTGTAATGTTTACAAAACTGAATCAGATCAGTCTTTCAAAAGAATCCAGAGCCGACACATCAACTAACTATTATACAACGCACCATAATTTTCTACCTGTCTCACTACACAAATAATATATGAATGATGGGGATTCAATGATATATAATACACACTTATAAAACTACATTTTTTTGCTTTGATTTCTTGTATTATAATTATGACAGCTAATTCAATCCGCGAAATGTATTTCGTGGAAGATAAAGGTAACAAATAAAATGATTATATGTAACAACTAGATTAGTCATAAAACAAAAGTCATAACATGTAATCAAGAGCAATAGCAACTTTTTCTGTGTTTTATTACCTCGCAAAAATGAAAATGACCGTCTTGGAATGGAATGTGTATAAAGCAAGAGAAAAAAATTAAAGCAATCGTAATAAAATGCAAATGTGTTTACATATTTGTATTTAAATTTATGAAAAATGTGCTCCATAATGCGACTTAAGTTCTAGATCTAGTAAACCTGCTTAGATTTACCTGGCACGCTTCAACTTTTATTTTTTTCATTTACTATGTCATTCATAAAATATTTTGAATGAATACATAAAATGTCAACTTGACTCTGTTTAAGCTACAAATGGCATAATTTTTATGACAAAACGCTGTCCCCTTGTAAATAAATTAGGGATAATTTTGAATGATTTTTTTGTTTTCTTATTTTAAATGTGTCACCTTCAAATGTTATTTATCACTTTGTTGCAAATTGTATAAACTGTTGATTGCTTTGCTACAGTAGTACAGAATTGCACAAATTACTTTTGCAGTGTTTTACTACCCAGAAGGCAACTTGGTTTTTGTGCACGTTTTTGGGTTATTTTATTCCTTACACATTCCCTTTCGTTTACAATTAGACCAGGTAGTAGTAAGTAGTTAAGAGTTGGTTCCTTGGTTCATATTATATTAACTATAACTTAACTGAGACAGTGGCAATAATATAAAAAGTAGTCAATTTTTAATCTTTTTCTGCCTTAAGCTAATCGACAATTTGACTAACTCTCTGACACATCATCATGTCTCATGTACGTACATACCTCTCCGTCTGGCTCCGTATGCTATGCATGGTATGCCAGTTTATTTTATTGTTTCGAGGGTAATTTAATATTAAACTGTATCATTGAAGCAAAGTTGACAGAGGTAATTGTCATGGTCTTTGATGTAGTTTTAATGATACATTTGTCATTGTGCTCAAATAACTGTTAAAAAATTTAAATCCTTAATAACACTAGCCTTGGATCTGTATTGTAACAAACCATGTCATAACACTATATACTTGTGAATACTATATTCAGCTTCTGTGATTATCTTATCACACTGCTCAAGACTCAGGTTAGAATATCAATTATTACCTGTTATGTACCTAAATATATATAACTTGGAATTAATTCCATTAGTGTCATGAGGTACATTAGACACTGAGCTTTACTATGCGGCAAATTACCTAAAACCACAGCATAACAGGAGTAATTTAGATCTTCAAAGTCAGCTTTATCTTACATTTATAGTTTATTATAATAGCCTTTCCTGAAGATTACTACGAGGAACTTTAGAATTGAAATTAAAAATAGCTTTGGATCATACAATAAGATAAAATGGACATTTGTAGCACTTAAAATACAAAATGATTAATAAAACAGCACATAAACCCCCAAACATGACCATCAACCATGATATTATATAGCTGATCTTAAAAAGCAACTAAAAGAAAGAAAAAACGATATTTTATCTTAAATCAAATACTAAATTTTATATTATTTGCTTTGAGAGCATGTCATAGTGAGACAGTATCCTATTATTATATTTTATACTGTGTAATAATAATAATAATAAATCTAATAATATATTGTATAATAATAATAAAAATAAGTAATAACAAACAATAGAGTGAGTGATACGGATACAGTTGATGGTCATTTTATTTTCAGTAGCTTAATCAACAATGAGTGCAATATGCTTCATGCGTAGATGGGAACCCTGACATGAATGACAGTTTAAGCGAAGAGATTTCTACATCTTTCAATCTTTTTCTTCGTTTCAATCTGAATCCTTCTCTTATAATATATACTACTGAGTTATTATATAACTATATTATTATTACTTTTCATTATTATTATTATCATTATTTTATTATTATTAGCTTTGGTTAAATTTACTTGGTGTTTACTTGGTATTATAGTGTTAGCCTTAATTGAGTTTGTTTACAATTAACCTGTTAAAAAGCGAGAGCAAAAGAATATATGAGAGAGATTATGATTACTTGCTATATAATTATGATACCGACTGATACTAAAAATCTAAAAAAGTTAGTAGTTAGTAGTAGCTATTTAATATTGACCCTGAGCAGTTCCGTTGTGCGAGGGTTAGGTTAAAGTAACAAGAATTAAAAAAAATCACTAGAGATAATCTGTATCATTCTCGTTCTCGTTGTTCATAAAAAATAACAACACATGCTACTATTTATTATACATAACAAATTATTGTAGTTTGTTTAGTTGTATAAGTGTCAAGATTGAAATTAGACGTTAACTAGTTTAATAGTTTAGACACCTTGTGTGCTTGTGGCTTAGCTTGAGGAAAAGTACAGATACGTTCAGACAGGAGATCAATGATTATTTGTTAATTTGAGGTGCAAGGTTTCATAACATTTAGATGGCTTAGTTTCTTTACTTTTTATTACTCCTTCTTTAAGTACAAAGTGTATTTATTCTGGGATCTGAAGGTAAATTACTCCTGTAAGGAGTATTAAATTGTTGTTTTGGAATGATTTTATGTGTCAGTAATATTAAGAGAACAATGACAATACAGTTGATAATTCTAAGTTGGGTGTTTTCTTCTCATCAAGTGCATTTTACTGTCACTGGGTTCACTAATAAACCAATGCGTCTGCAATTTATTTTTTTTCTGTAAGACTCGGTCATTTTAGTTCGATTTCCTATATACTTACTGTACCGTAGTGCCTGTTGCTTATTCTTTTTATGAGGTATGACATTGCACATTGAATCAATTTTGCACGAAATGAATCATTCATTACAGAAAAAGAAGTAGTAGTAGCAGTAGTAACACTAGGTAGAGGTTTTTATTGAGAAAGACAACAAACTTAGAATAAGGTTGAGTTGAGATGGAGAGAGACATTTATTTGCACGTATTAGAAATAAAATTGGGAATTTTTTATGTGAATAAATAAATTTGCATCTTTTACTATTGCCCTTGTTCGGTCTGCTCTGTATTTTGCAAAAAATAAATTCATCTCAATAATCTATGCAGTCGTTTTAGTATATAGAGAGGTAGTAGTTAGTAGGCAGTAGTAGTAAACTTATAATTTTTCTCATGAATCAGCTTCTTTGACTACACACGACGATCACGAAGGAAAGGATGGCTTATCGAAATAGTGAGAGGCTTAACACTCTCCTTTTAAATTTAACAATTGTTGTTAAAATCCACAAATGCGATTCTTCTTCTTTTTTAACAATAGTTGATGGTCCACCACGCCACGGCCATATATGTTTATGAGGATGAGATAAAAGATGATGGAAAATGCAAGTAGGTAAACAAATATTTCTAGCTGTAATGCAATTTTTATGATGTTATAGAATAATACATGGATATACGACCACAATGATGGCATTTTACATAGAAGAGCATTAAAATTGTCTTAATTCTTTATATGTGCCTTTCTTAGAAGAAGCAATATAAGTAAAGTAACTAAAGCCATATAAATTTGAAGATATTATTGCCTATGGTGGTAATGGTAATGGTGGTGGTGTTTGTTTGTGGTAAACATACAAATAAAAAGATGAGCCGATGTGGTATGAATATTATGAGCCATCATGCCATTCTATGCCATTAGTGATATTTTTTTCTTGATAAAAAGAGGATTACCACATACATTTAATAAATCTTGATTGTTGATGACTTTTGCATGAATGATCCGTGTAGAGAGAGAGAGAGATGCATGAGTGACCTCATAATATTTACTAATATCTTTTTACACACTTTACCACCTAGTAAGAAAGGAAGGGAGCAGATTTGATCAAATGGACACAAATAACAAGTAATTGTAAAAAGGTAATAATAATAATAATGCGTGTGTAATTTTTCGAAACCACACAGTACTAACTTATTACAATTAACTAACAATTAACTACGACAACAATGCGTACAACAATATAATCCCTTATAAACTGTCCGGTTTGATTTGCCTGATTAGCTTGAACGTATAAGCAATAAAGTATCAAGTATTTACCAACTTACAACTTACTTACCTTTCCTAATTCTAATTCCACGGACAACAACAACAAGCTTGATAACACTTGCTTTTCGTGTTGGCTAAAACTAACCCTTGTTGTTATTTTTTTGTAAATGACAAGAGATATAGTGGACAAGCTGACATGACACCATGCATATTGCATATACCTCATCACCCCAAACGAAACAAACCCTTTTAGTACAAACAGACCTACCGACACCATGAATGAATATAAAATCGAATTGTAGGTTGAGATTTCATTTATAATATTTATAAACGTAGAAGGCTTAAAGAAATAAGATTGACAAGGAGGTAAAGTAACGTGCGAAAGTCGTGATTTGAGGTGCGCTGAGACAATGATCTCCATCAATCAGCTTATAGCATGAGATACCGTAAATATCAAAGAAGCTTTTGATATTATTTTTCTTATTCCTTAAGGATTTGAAAGCTATTCATTGTAGCATTATTTGTTACTATTCACACAATTGGGATATTATTGACTCGGATTATGACTTTTTTATGAATGCTTACTGCATAATGCATAATTTTGTATATTGAAGTGAGAGAGAGATGATGCGAGTGAGTGCATTAAGTATCAGGTGTATTATTTTTTATGATTCCGAGGTAGTATCACCTAGATATAGTTGATACTTGATACTTGGTTTGGTTTTAGTGTATAGTAGTGAAGTGATTTGCCAAGAGTGTAAAAATTCAATAGAAAACAAATTGCCAATTGTAAAGCATATAGATCATTTTCACAGCCTGATGGCCATTTATGGCATGGATTATGGCTTAATCTTCTTCTCATTTTTTTTCTTCTTCTTCTTGTGTATTCTACTACATTTCTTTGTGCAAAATATGGGACTCTGTAACTGAAGGACACAAAAATTTTTGCAACTCGTTCTATCTATTCTCACAGTAATAAATAACAAGGCGAAAAAAAAGTTATCTTTATGATTGAAATGGAATGAAGAGATCGAGATGAGAAAGAACACCTTGGAATTTGGATGAATTAAGACTTGTGATTGAAAAAAGCGAGAGTGAGAATTATATAAAATAATGCATTATTTGATTTCCTTAGATATATACTGTGTATCTGTATATCGTAATATTTTTATAATGACTGTTGTCTAGTGAAGTGATGATCTTGTTATGATTTGCGATTTACTTCCAGGAAAAAATTAGTCAAGAACAACCTCCAAGAAGTGTTTTTTATTATAATTATTATTATAATCATCATCATCATCATCGTCACCATCATCTTATTAAGTTGGATAACACAAAATGCAATTTATTAGAGCGCACACGTATGCTCAAATTGCTCAGGTAATTAATTACATCACCACCACACAAAAATCATTATAAAAAAAGACCAGCATTCACATCATGCATACATCACACTAATATTTTTATTCTTTCTACGCTTTATTATTATTATAAAAGAAGAAGACAAAAAATTATTTAAAGAAAAAATTATAATGAAAGCATGATCTCATAAAAATAACAATCAGTCCAGTCAGTTGGTCTAAATTCTTTGGGATATGTGTGAAACATGTTTAAGTTTAAGCATTCTTTACATATACAGACAAACATCATTAAATACCTGAGACTCCTGAGATTATACTACTAGTAAACCCATACTACTAACTACCTGTTCTGTTTTGCTCTCCTGCTGTATATCGTGTATGATTATTCATCTACAAAAGATTTTTAAGATCCTTATTGCGACAAGTAAATGCACTTGTTACTTACTAGTTGTGTTCTGGGAGCTATTACAATGCAATTTGAATGAAACTGTCTGACTCACAGTCCATAATTATGATCTTTTCACTACTCGTCTCAAGGAAGGTGTGATTCCTCTGACATTCGTCTAGTTGTCTTCATTTAACAAAATTAGATCCTTGGTCAATGACGATGCTATTTCGTTTTAAGAGATTCCTCCGCATTTTTTGTTTTAATTATAAAGCCGACTAAATTTTTTGTGTTTACATGTGTGCAGTAATGTACAGAAGTGTATGGAACAGTTTACATTGTGTAGTACAAATGAGAAAAGTTAAGTATTTCCTGAATCATTTCATATAGCATTATGTAGACGCAATTTTTTTCCAAATTCTTGAATTCAATACAATCTTAGGTAATTCATATCATCTCACTATTGCAAAAAACAAAGTTGTGCTATCCTAATTGAATTGGATTATCGATTCAATCAACATTTTTGTATTTTTTCTAAATAATAATGACATTCAAATTTCTAAACTTCTATTCAATGTTAAATTCAATTAAAAGAAACACACAATTCGAAGAAGTTGCAAGAGGATCTTTCAAACCTCATTTACCTACTTAGCTTTATGATCTTCATCTTAGCATTCCAGACGAATTTAAAAAATCTCACGATGATGTTCCTCTCTTTCCATAAATGATCTTATACTAATACACATATGATAAACGAACAAACTAATAATTGAAAGCAGATGGCATATACACAGGATTATGAGTTTCCTTAAATAAAAACATAAAGAATTAACTCCAGTTCTCATTCACTAGCACAAAATCCAGAACAAAGATAAGTTTTAAGTTAAATATCGTCTGATGGGAATAATAACATTAATGTGTACCAATAAAGAAAAATAATGGAGCCAATTCTATGAATAGAAGGCGTGTTTAGAGCCATAATTATGTCACAAATCGATTAATATATGAAAGTATGAAATAGATTTTTAATAACGATTTTTTGCTCTTTAAATCTTCTCTTTTCAATTCTGTTCTTCTTTTCTTCTATCTTTCTCTTGTTCAGTTTCAGTCGGAGTTCAATAGATATATTTTGCATATGAATAGAGGACCAAGCCAGCCAGACACCATCGAACCACTACTACCTGCACCTACCTCTAATAATATTATCATACATGAAGGATTTAATATTCCATGAGTATATTATAATACGAGAAGGAATAAAAAGATAAAAACTTTATAATAATAATAATATTATGATGCAAAGGGTAAAGCTAAACCTTAGAAGAAGATGAGACCACCGGGGATGAGAGTAAGATGAGCAACTTAAGATTTTAAGAGTAATGCAACAATGCATAATAACAATATCAAAAGTAATAGACCAAGTGTGAGCACCAGTAAGTAACTATAACTTTAAATTATGAGACTCATCTACTCTTAATATTCTACATATTTCATTTTATATTACGTTACTATTTACAATAATAATAATAAAATTATTAAGATTTTAATTTTTCTATGATAAGCCCAAAGTTAAAATTTAAACTTGAGATGAAAGTACGAAGACTAACAGACACAAAATGAGTCAGAGATGATGAGAAATAAAAATTAAGAATATTTTTGAAACTCTTCAACAACCCCTTCTGTCTAGTCTGTTCGACTTGACTTGTTCCCCAATAGAAAAATAGAAAATACGACAGGTTACAAGACATTCGAGCAAAACAAGACAGGACTATTCTGAAAATTCTCCAAAGGACATGTTTAATCCCCAGGATGCATTTTTATACAGTTAGTTTACTTTATGATATTGTATATATTATTCCGTAGAGATCATGAATTAGAAGTACCAAGCAGTAGTAGAAGTGGTTTATATTAAATTTGATAAGTATATAAAACAGTACTTACTTTGAAGGTACATAGTATGTATGTACTTCATTATGATAGTACTACTGCCGAAACAAGCACAATAACTAGAACTAACTTCACATTAATTCGTAGGGTTTCCTATTCCAAACTTTCGCGACGACAAAATACAGCAATAAATTAAGGGAAAAAAGTTAAGACTATGCAAAGAGTTAACTAAGAAAAAAATACAACGCACAGGATTTTTGTACATAAATGCAATCTACAGGGTCACCGTCCTTACAGAACACGATTTTAAATGGGAATTGAGAGAATGTAGTATTAATATTATTATTATTATCATTAATACTATATTGAGTTAAGTCTCACACCAAATAAGTAAGTATTTCTTGTTTATATTTTTTTTTTACACATTTCTTCTCAATCAGTTTTTATGTTATTGAGCAAAAATAGGAATTCAAACATTTTCAAAGAATTAAACTTAAGTACAGGTACAAAATGTTTAGAAACAGGATGGAGTTGGGTCTTAAGTATTTGATATGACAAGAAGACGGACGATAATCAACAGGTGGCAACTTGTTTTCTCATTTGTGGCATCTGACTTTAGTCTAAATGGCAGATGAAATTTATGAGTGCAACTTAACTAAAGAGTTTTGCTATAATACAAAAGATTCAAAGATTCAAGCCAAAGTTATGGCCAACCTGAATGATGATGAAGGAGCAAAGTGGAGATAATCTTCGGCAAATTCCTTGGTGAATTTAATTGTTTGACAATATAACTCTGCATACACTCAAAGAGATTGACAACATTGGCTAATGGATTTGTTTATCAACTTTTGTTGCTTATTTGTTTCATTGATTGTCATCAGATAAAGATCTTTAAAGGCATTTGCAAAAAAATATATTTTTATTATTAAGATTTGCATCAGAAGTAATAACATGCATTTAATATACATCAATAACATATTTTAAGGTCTAATGTCGCAGTCGTGTTGGGATAATTATGCAGAAAAATAGAATAAAGATAAAAAAGATAACCTTAACGTCAAACTGGAATATCCTGGAATGGAAAAGTGTGCAAGGTCAAACTGAAGATGATACGGATTACAAAAGATTTTTATGATTTTTATCCAAAGATGCAAATGAGTTTGAAAGATTAATTAAAATTCACAAAAGCATTTCACTTAATCTCGTTTCCCTAATTTTTATTGAAATTTAAACCTCAACAATAATTAATTATCTGTCCTGCTGGTTTTTCTTGGATATCTGTCAACTAGCCAAATATCTAGATTATCTCTATTATTTTAATGTGCACTTTGAACTGTCAACTGAATGCACAACTGTATCAGTGTTAAGTCGTGGACAGCCTATTAAACTTAGTCATTCCCACGATATTCTTAAGATTAACTATTACACTAACGATTATTTCTCTCTCTCTCTTTTGATATAATTAATTTGATCAAGATCGATTGAATCATGCAAATGCAATTACTTGTTTAAATCTACAAAAACATGTTTGGACTTCGACCTCTGGATTTTATTCTTGTAATCTTTGATCATAATCAAGCACGCAGATCAATATGGCTATTAATGTAAATTATGTCTTGGTGGCATGCATGGTGGTAGTGCCAACTGAAGATGAAGAGTACCACTTAATTGTTTTTCTATAAAGTATGACAGTTTTTTCTTGTTTTTCTAAAACTCATGTCAATTGTTAAAAATGACAACTAAGCAAAGTAATAATCATAATTATTTGAAAGTTAAAATTGAGATCATGCAAATGATCATTTCAATTAGTTTTAACCTACACAATACAGGTATGTGGGTAAAATATTCTAATGATGGAAAAAACAATACAAGGAAGGTTAAAAGTACACAAAGATTGAATTGAATGTCATGGTTTAATGCTAATTATATTCAGGAGGAATATAATATTCTGCTCTGATCTTCTTGCGACACTTTTTAACACCAACCAGTTTCATTTTAGTGTTTTTAAGTACCATTGAGCCGACTCATTTTCGACGTATTTACTCCATTCAACGATATATTTTATTAGTTAGAATCGCTGACAAGTTATATTGTAGAGATGTTTTGGATGTAACAGTAGTACAGTAAGGTAGGTACAGCTTCTGCACATGAATGACTGTCAAGAAGCTTAATTTAAGGAAAACAAGTGTTTCGACTTCTTTTAAATGAAGTAAATTGTGCAAATTTATCTACAAGTATCAACCAACTTCCAATTTTACTAACCGTAAGAAAAAGATCTTATTTATTAAGTAGAAAATAGATCTTAACTGTTATCATCATCATCATCATTGTCAGTGTAAGTAACACACTTACAAGTGGATCTTTTGTACAAGAACAACTTTAAACATTTATCCTTTGCTCATGAATCTCAATTTTTTTGCATTCTCTACCTGCGTCAAGATACTAAATTCATAAATTTATCCCTTTTGCATCATATGTCAATATGATCTAACTAACTTTTACGAAAACAAGTGGGAAAAAAATCTTTTGTATATTTTTACACTGCTGAAATAATGGATGAAGGATAATTGTTATGAATGGCATTTTAATTTTTATCTCTCCTATTTTTATACCCCCAAACAAACCATAATCATATTCACTTATTCGGCAATTCTTTTGTCTTTTAGGATAGAGAGGTGAGAGAAGACTTCCTTAGCGATCTACAAACTGCAGGACGTCTCTTAATGTCTTGAGGAAACACTATTGATTTGTGCACACTAAAAAACCTTATTTGCATAAAATTATCTCAATAATATGATAATAGTTTACTAATCCGTATATAAATGGACACGTGTCAAATTTGTTTCAACGATAACACTTTTAAGAGAAAAGAGTGATAATGTTGAATCATTTAGTGATGATGAGTGATGGTGGTTGTTTGAAGGTATGTGATGGGAGATCAAGATGAGATGACGCTCGTTATTACACGTATACAAAGGACATAATATTCTGCATGCATATGCACCTACTATATTTTATTATTGCAATAAGTTGCAAAATAAAATGTATAAAAACAAGTAAAAAGCTGCCCTTCTCATGTTTAGTAGTACAATTGTGGCAACCCAAGTGGCAGCTGGCATTAATATAATTTTTCCTTTCTGAATGAATTTTAATGTGAAAAAATTTCTATGAAATTTATTGAGTCTGGTTTATATTTGATAGGTTTGTGTGTGTTTTGGTGTATTCAAAAATTATCAGTACATATGATGTCTGATGAGAAAAGATAATATAAAACATATCCGTAATCTATAACACAACCACCTTGATATCCATCTAAACAAACACCTTACAAAAATATAAATTTCTTCGCCTTTACATCCTTTTCATTGTTTGACATTATTCTAATAACATTAATTTACTAAACGTCATTTATTACTTTTATTTGCTAACTGTAACTGACTTGACTTTTGAAAGAAAGAAAATACGTAATATTATTGGGGAAGTAGGAATATAATGTAGTTTACTTGATAATATAAACATAATTTTTTGTTAGGTGATCAATTTACTGGATATGGGACTCTCTCTGCTATATTAAAAAAATTCTTGTGATAGAGAAACTAAACGAAACCCACATTCAACTGGTTCATTGATGATGAAATGACGCTTTGATCTCCACTCCACAAATTGTGAAAAATATGTCCGTCTAAAATTTTAGACAGTTGACAGCTAATGGCCAGAAAAACAAATAGGTATTTGAAGAAGAACACCTCAAGCTTCAAAGTTACTTATCCTTGCAGGTGGACAAGCTTATAGTGATGGTGGTATGGTGGTGGTTTTGCTATTGGTATTCATACCTGTGATTAAGAGTAGACCAGGGTGATCTATTTCACTCTTATTTATTCTCTCTATTAGTTTTACCTTTTAATATTTTAAAATGCAGTGTACACAACGCTCACACAGTAGTTAAATATAAATTAACATTTTGCTCAATGAACCAGACTACAAAATCCAATCTGGGGTTAAACAAAATTATAATAATTATTACTTTTTTGTGTTGTTTTTCTAACTTTATTAAAATTAATAGCATCATTTACTCACAGCTAGTCATTCGTATTGAATTAATTATTTAAAACTTTCAGTTCATATAATATAAATAATGTGAAAAGGGAAGTATCTTTGTTTAGCACAATAAACAAACAAATCATGACACCTGTGATCCCATTAATGATAATTTTCTAAAAAGTCTGCACCCATGCAATTTTCTTTACCTCCTTGATAGTAACATCTCAGAAAAATTCTTAATGTAAAACTGGATCATCACAAAGTTGTAAAAGAATTATGTGTTTTCTTTACTCGTCATTATCATAAAACTTCGTTAAATAAAATACTCTTGTAAACCCCATAATACCGTCAAATAAGGTAATAACAATTCATAACTTGGAAGAAGTCATAAGAATTTTTCATACGAAGAATATTTTTGCAAAGAAATAGCAACTTTTTCTTGCCAAACTAAAATTCTCTCTTCTCTGTAGAAGCGACCCCATGGTAAGATTTAAGTGTTAAAACAAGCTCGAAAACACGAACAAGCTAAACCATGGCTAGCTGATTGTAATTGTAAATGAAATTTTAAGGAATATTACATAAAGGTACACACGTACACATCATATCATACAATAATGGGTTGAGCATTAGCTGACAACTAGCAAGCTTTAACAGATTATTATTCCAGTTTGGCAAGTGCAGCATTTAACTGTACTTATTTGCATATGTACATAATAATAATAATAATAAAAATAATATAATATCAAAAAGACCATCTTCATCATCGAACTGAATCAAGCTCTAGATTATTGCATTTAGTAAATGTTAAACAAAATAATAATATTCTCGCACACATTACTCTAGAGAATTATTATTGTTCAGTGAGAGAAGTAAAAGCCTAACTCATTCTAAAATTTTAATCCGTATTTGGAATGACGCTAATTTCTCTTCTTGAGTAAGTATAAGCGTAGCACACGTCGCTCATCTTCAAATACTCATTTTTCCTCATCCATAAACACAATTCAAGTTAATGTAGCTTTGACACCTAGCATTACAAATAACTGAAGTTATTTACTACTGGAAATTTGGTAAACAATGCGTCAGAACGGTCGAAATTTGTTTGAGTTAAGAAGTAGTAGTAGTAAAGAACGAACAAGATTTCACAAGTTTAAGAAGAAACAATCAACAATCCGATGTCACATCATCATCATCATCATAACCTTTATAGAGATATGCCTTATCTATACATTTTATCTTGTTTAAGTTGATAAATGATCTCGTTTCAATCTTAAACATAAAAGTTCACGAGGTACTTTTTCATATTTTTATTTATTTACTGCATCTTGTAATTAGTATTACCAATATGAAAACAATATAAACTCCCTCTTACTTGTTACTTCATACATTTCTATTGTTTTGTGGTTTCGATTTATCTCAGTCATTCATTTTTTGTGTGTAAAATATAAATGTATTTGTTAATATTAAAGGAAAACAGAGTTGCGTCTTTGCGTGCGTTTAATAAGAATAATAAGAGAATAGCTTTTGATTAGTTTACCATTAAGTTGCTTTTGTTTCGGTCAAAGTTCATGAATTTTATGATCACCCATTTTTTATTTTGATTTGAATCTAAAATATCATCTAAATTGATGTGAGACGAGTAAACCACTTATTTCAAGTAAATTATAGTAGTTTTGAGAGTGCACTATAGTGTCAGAAATGTGATAAAACTAATTGTAAGAGAAAATCAAGATTTTACTCAAAAGCTGAAACTTTCTGTTACTTTTTACTTATAATGTAACATTTAACGCCTTTTAAAGTTATTAAATTACACTACATGTCAGTCTCTTTATCTACCAATTTTTTACTACCACTTTTGCTACTTTTGAAATAATTTACTACAGATGACTTGTACAATTTAGTAAAAACTTTCTAGAAAAATCATTCCTACAAATTTGAATAAATGAAGTCAAAGTGAAGATGAGTTATTTGTATGTAAATGTAATCAAGCTCATCTCATTAAACAAAAATTGCAAAATTTTATTGAAATGAAACTAAAAAGAATTAAAACTCTTAAAAGAGTACAAGAAGTTAGTTTAAATAATCAAAAAAATATACATATATATGTGAGTGTAGGCGGTTGTTTAAAGATTTAGATCGGAATGACAATACAAAATTTTTATCAGGTGTCGTAAAAACCTTTATGTAACAAGAAGGAGAATTAAAGATCAAATTTACAAGGTTACAAGTAGGCATGTTGTTGCATTTGCCTACAAGTTACTGTATACCAAAGTCTGTAGGAGGGTAGGGCAAACTAAATGACATGACTTTCATTATGTTTACATATTTAGTAATAAGTGTATCATCTAATGACCAGTAGTCTCTCTGTGGCTTCTTCACACAATCAGACCAAATAAAAATTATCATCTCTCTCACTTGTAAAACTCCCACATACAGATTTACTTTTCACTTATACTTTTTAGGTTTGACTACTCATCTCATCCCATATGTCTGTGAATGAAGATGGACAGATCATCTTGATTTAAAAAAGTTGGAAAAAAATGTAAACACTTATATAAGAACAAGATAGCGAGTTTAAAGTTGCCGTCTTAGTAAAAACATATATAATATTATTATCAAATTATAATAAAAGCGCACTTTTCACTTTTCTAGCTGCCAGTTTTGTAAAATCTTACCTGCTTTGACAACTTGTGCTATTGTAACATAATACCATTACCAGAAAGAAGCTATGTTTTTGTATATGTTACAAACTTGAACAGGAATAATAATATACTTTGCCTTTAATGTTGTTGATACTGAATACCCATTCAATAATATTATTACAATGAATCTGAAAGAAAAGCAGTGGCAGTGTAAATTTAAATATTAAGTATGCGCTTGATAATCTTCTTTCTTAAAGTATAAAATTACAAATATGTATTTCTTTTAAAAAAAATTCCAGTCATCAGACACAAAGACATCTCTACAATCTACACAAAACTGTATATAAAAATCCTCTTCTTGGTCATAATCTAATTTAGCGATACGCACAGAATTCTAAATTCTTTCTTCTCCACTTAAAACCTGAAGTTGATCCGTATTTCTCATCCATTCATAAATCAACTTGTTGCTTTAAGAGAATATAAAATTGCATTTGCACAGCTCTTAAATTCACCTATGTATGAAAATTATGCACACTTGGTGAAACATAATAAGCCATAAGCTTTAGTTCTTGTCTCTAGTTGTAAAGTAACTATTATGTTATATAGTTTTAGTTACACCCTTTAAAGCCGAAGACATGAGGTGGGTCGGGTCATTACTTATTTCAGTTCAAATAAAATCTACTCTTGGATTAAATACCTGCGATGATGGTGGTATCTTGTGTACTTAAGCATTATACAAATAAACCTTTTCAAATGGATTTAGTGAAGCATGTAAATGAAGTGAACGTATTTTTTTGAAATTTAAGAAATTTTTTTAAATTTTAAATTTTTTTAAATTTTGAAATTGTTTTGAAACTTTTAAATTGGCACTATTAATTGAAGAGCAGCACATTGGCTTTCCAATGATACCCCATATG
>JAQGAA010001298.1:0-16318 GCA_034696425.1 Isotoma viridis | reverse complement strand
AAGATCAAATACCTCTTGTATCTAACTGATATAATTGAGGAAACTGTTCCGAATCTCACTCAGTATTGACGAAATAATTTTAGGGTACTATATATGATACCAGGAGCAAGTGCTTTAGGCGCGTTAGTAGTACTTGTCGTTTTGTGCGTTTGTAGAATTAGAATCGATCCGTTAAAATGATTTAATAATTAAATTAGGTAAAGTATTCGCTAAATACGATAGTATCCTTGTCATTTAGAACCAAAGGTTTTAAACGTTCTGACATTCACGTAACGAAATGGACTATTCAAGTATTATCTGTTTTGACGTATTCAGTATGATTATATTAATAGAAGTGTCGTAATGTCAGATATATAGTACCTGTCACCTGTCGGGTTCATTATAGACCGGAACAATAATTCTGCATAGAAACTTTCACATTTGTAAAATATGTAATGTAGTGTACATTAGATCTGAAAGTGACTAATTTTGTTTTATTATTACAAAGCGTGTACTTTTTAGGTGTAAATTGACTATTGATCAAATGAAATAATGTTACCACCCGTAAAACTCGTATATACTTTTGTTATAGATGATTTAAAACTCAGCTCTATAACATACCAATGAAAGCCCTGCAATAATTCAAGTTATTTTTAACTATCAGGAATTGGGCGTAAACCAGCTAATTAAATAATAATAATCAAAACCATTTTTGAATAGTAACAAGAATCTCAGTTTTCCTAAACAATTATTTTGTAGTGTGATACAGATTTTATTATCCTATTAATTTTTGACCATTCATGACTTAATATCTTGACGACAAAATGGATAGTATGAAAAATCTATGTAGAAAAACAAATAATTGATATTTGAGTAGAATATTTAGACGAGTTGCCTCTTAAATTTTAATGTACCTAAGATTAGTTTATTGTGGAAAAATAGGATACATACAACTAATCACATATCTTTTTACAACAATGGTCTTGCAACAACTTTTGCTTTTTGCATTATTATAGAATGCAAGGTGATTAATATATGCCGAGGACTAATTCAAACGTTACCCTAATTACAGAATATACGCAGTCTCTTTTCAAAAATCTCTTCCTAGCGAGCGGCAAAAAACTTAAAATTTTACCAGAAATTTATATAATGTGTGAATTAAAAAAATTAAATCATACTGTCATCCGTATGGAACATAGACTTCCATGAAAATTAATAAGCGCCGGAAGGCATAAATCTTAGAAATCAATCACTAGTACTACTAATCTAAATTTATAAAATAAATAAGGTAACACTGATGTAGGCTGGTGAAAATGTCTTGGGTTCGAACTGCTTTCTGCATATGCTGGTAACCCAAGAGGAAATATTTTTGCATGATCCAGAAAAATATTAGTAAGAGGAATTCAATAGTCTACAACGAATGATAAAAATTGCAACATAAAATAATAGCTTATCGGTTTATTATCGTACACATGCAGTGTGAAAATTTGTGAAAAGTGGCAGACTCTCCATATTTTAAAACAGTACGAAGTATCCTGTAGTATTTGGAGTACTTCATGCTTAAACAAATTTTGTTTTTAATTTATTCTTGAGTTAAAAAATGTTAATCAATTAGAATTTTGAAGACAGTACTTTTTGAAAATTTGTCAATGAATCTGAGGATACAAAGACTAAAGAAAAATCATACAAATTATAAGATGCAGCTTCTTTAAAATTTTTGACAACTAATCATTTTTAAACATTAGGCATTTCGACTTCCATTTTCAGTTAATTCAAATTTCACAAACTCTAGTTTAAATATTTGACCAAATGTACTGCAACTGATTAATTAGCAAAAATTAAAAAAAGATTGTTACTTGTGAAAAATAAATTCTCAAGTGCTAAGTGCAATATTTTGTAGAAATAGAAAGACTTTAAAATTGCAAAATTGCAATAGATAAAAAATAAATTTTAACTTCACAACCTGTAGATTACTTTTATGAACAAAAAATTTGGCAATGAAAGCAAAAAAAATTCTCTGTATCAAAAATACGTTTGGGAACAGGCTTAAATTAATCTCATGGCATCCCTACGGTACTCCTTCACACCTCGATTAGAATGTAAAGGCTGGTGGAAGTGTACCGCGTGGATGTAAGAGATGACCAAGCCAACAACGTAGTATGAAATATTTTGGAAGAGGAGTAGAAACCAGATGACAAATAATGTTCACAATGCCTTGATTTATTGATGCCTTAACCTAAATACAGTTAAAAGAAATGGAAACAACATTGTTTTATGAAGAACTTTCCATTTCCGTATTCCAAACTTCCAGTCTTAAACCATGCTTGAAAATATATTGGTTAAAATCTTTGATTAAGGATCTGTCAGTTAGAATAACGGTATGGATTTGGGACACGTAATCTGATGGAAATATGCAGTTAAAAATTAAGTTCTTTTCCCACTGCATTTAAATAAATTATAGAATGTCATTCAATCCGGAAATGGAAGATAAAATAAGGTAAGGATATGGGATTTTCATTTAAAAGGTTTACTCGCTTCCAAAATAAATATTATACTAACCTAAACGTATGATATCATTATTTTGATATTACTTGTCACTTTAATGGTCGATCAGATCATCACACTTATATGACATGAGCGCATCGTATTCCGAATGCAGAGATATTATTGACTGTGAAGGTAGCTATAGGTATAATATGCATTTCGAGGCAATTTATCAGGGGACAATAAAAATATCATGGTCATTAAAATATTATATTATTAGTAGAGATATTTAACGTAATAAATAAATAAATAAAACAAAAAAAGAATATTATTAAGTCATTTTAGAACAAAGACAAGACTTTAGAGGTAAGTGAGTGTGTGTACGAAAGTAATTCAAAGAGGGGTATCAACAACAGCATAACATATATTATTAGAAAGCAAAGGACTGACTTTCCTCAAATTATTATCATATTATTTCTCTTCATTCTTTATGCCCGGAAGTAAATATAAAAAAGATATTATAACTTAACCGATATTATTTGAACCCGATATGCCGTACCCTGTGTTAATTATAAAGTTACCAAATATTATTACCAATAGATTATTTCAAACCTTTGCTTTACTTTAAAGAAAAGATAAGCGATCGAGAAAGGAGTTTCCGATTTATTTTTATTTTCAAATAATCTCATTAAGCATTTAAAAAATTGTGTTACCCATGATTTAACTCCGTTTGCATTTACCTTCCGCTCTTGGTCAATATAAAAGTCTAAATTCTTTTTCAAATATGTTTTAAAAAATCAGAATAATATTAATTCGTACACCTCTCTGTATAGAAATTGTGAATTATCCATAAACACATTATTATATAATTGAGACTTTAATATTAAATTAATCAAAAGTTTTCAAAAGAATTTTAAACTCGTTGATGATGTTTAGCTATGAAAAATTTAGAATAAGGTGATTTTATGCAAACATAACAATGAATATCATCCGATTTATCTGATGTTTCGATCTTCCAAATAATAAGTATTATATTCATAAGAAAATAAAATAAATGTTGTATGTATAAAGTTAGACACAGCATCATGATTCAGGGACAAATTAAATATCTTAAAGTTATAAATTGAGTTGATTAGTAATGATGTGCAAGCAAATAATTGGCAACCTTATACTTCTGTAGGGTTGTTGTAATAATAATAATAATAATAATGACTGGTTGATCAGATTCAATGAGAATCAAGATGTGAATGGTATTAATTGATTCATCGAAGTAAAACTTTAAATCAATAAATTGATATATAACTATAAAAACAGTATTATTATATACATGTTTTTGCACTTCCGAACAATAGAAATGATAGAAAGTTGAAAATGAAGTATCAAAAACGGTGCATGAAAAAAGTACTTTGTAGCAAGCATACCTAATTATTATTATACTACCATATAATATATTATTATACACTTAATACGATCTAAGATAAGAGTTCGATCTTGTAAGTTTACCCTCTTAATTTAGTCTATATTTATATATATTAGATTATTTATTCCTAAAAGTTGTGTAAGTTGATTGTGTAAATATCCTTAAACTCAGAAAGACCTTGTCACCTGGATAATTATTAAGTTCATTAATTCATTTTCAGTTAGAGTTGACCTTCATCTTATCATTAATAAGGTTTTGATTAACTCGTTTTTTAAATTTCTACCATGAGTACCAACAAGAGCAGCTAAAAACATTGAATATTCATTGACATTGAATTACACACTGTATATGCCTTTACATGTTTCATTTTACTTGACAAAAAAAGTAGTTTCCGATTTAAAATAAATAAAAATGGTTAGGCATAATATTTAATATTAACCCCGTTATTGCTTCAGTCCAGGTTGGGTAAATTACCTAAGTTATGGAAATGGTTTTATGCAGCAAAGTCCTTTCTATTGTACTTTCGGCAACTCTCAGACTGAAATATTGATAAGGACAATCCTTAGACGATGAAAATGAAGCATGTGATTGAACCAGAAGCACATTCTTTGTTCGTTCGTAACTAACCAGAACCAAATCCATTAAAATGAAAATTCTTCATAAACAATCTAATAAAACAAGGGGGATGTTCAATAGCAAATAATGCAAACCTTGACCTGAATTTGGACAGGGCAATAACTCTATAGGCTAGAATTTTTGTTGTATTGTTGTTGTTGTTGTTGTCGATTTTCTTATTAATTATTTTGTAAGAAATTGTTCCATTTCAAGATTTCACATTAGAAACTAAACTATACTCTACTTAACTAATAAGTACTAACAAAATGAAAATGAAATGATTTTCATTTGTTTCTCTATGCAAAGTTAAAGATCTTAAGAAAAGAGTGTGCTGGTTCGTATGGTAATAATGGATATCAAATAATGTTCTGTGTATTTGAAAACAATCATAAAAGTACTGATTGATTTGATCATAATTTTAATTATCATAGACTTTTGCTGCGTAGGATAAGGATTATTATTGGAGTGTAACACACATTCTTATGCAACACAAAAAATGAATATTACTCGAGTTGAAGTTGTTAAAAAGTTTGCTCTCTTATATTGCAATTTAAAAAAATTAAAAATCTAAAAAATGTCTTCAGAAACAAATAAATGAAGATAGGATATATTAAGAATAATGTTGTAAATTATAGCTTGGAAGTTTTAAGGAAAGGAAAATCGACTTTGCATGAAACAAGTTAAGGCAATGTGATTTTGATAATTGTTGTAGGGAAACCCTGTTTCAGTATTATTATTTGATCCTCTTGTGGGACAGAAAGTCTGCATTCAAGTATTTTAAAGCGAATTAATGAAAAATAGAGTGATTGTTTGGATGATGTTATGATTTAAGTTAATAATATTAAGTAATTTCTTGAAAATCGTACTTGTTCAAAGTACTTATTATAGAATTCCTGAACCAAACTATACCTTTTAGAGCCTATAATGGCTGGCTTTTTTTAGTAAGTGTCCAGGATTTATTTAAATGGTTTGTTAACAATTATGTAGACTCGATGACTTTACAATGACTTTTACAGCATTGTTATGAAATGGCCTGTGATTTTAATTTCTTATTTTAAGTATGTTATAATAATAATAGAAATTGATTATTATGATGATAATTATCATTACTATACTGAAAGATTCCATGATACATTTTGGGTTTTTTGATACCATTTTTTGAACAAAGATTATTTTTTCTTCATTTGGATAGAAACAGTCCAATCCCTTTAAAAGGGAGAAAGGCCTCAACATACCAAGAGATGTTAAATTATTACAATGAACTACACCCGTACATTTGATAAATACAAACATCTCGAATAATTTTATGTTTGTCTAATTGTAAAAAGGATTTTTGTAGGGATGGTTTTCTAGTTTATATCAAACTGTATCATGCAAAGTGGGCTAGATTGATAAAGATAATGATTGTGTGTTTAGAAAGAAACGAGTTAAGATAATAAACGGTTATGTAATTAGGCTATACGTAATGACACTGTGCCACGATGTCACAAACTATTGACGATATCCTCAGTATTTATTTGTGGCTAAATAAGTAGTAAAATATACCATATTTAATTCTCATGGGTATTTTTGACTGCTGAAAGAAAATGTTAGAAACACTGGCTAAGAGTTAAGACCTTAAAATAAGGAAATATGTCAATGCCTAAGAACACATTCAAATCTATGCAGAAGATGGATTCAATAAGTTTGTATGCTTCAATTACTACTCTTGATTCGAAATTACAGCAATATTGCATTATTTGCAACACGTTGGAACCTTGAGTTTAAGATCGGAGTAGGAAAGCACAGATTCATTTCATATGAAATTTGGGATTTTAGAATGAAGTGCGAATGAGCAAGTATAATGCTGATTGTTTATGATTAATGTTACGTGCTAGCGCTAGCTCTATGCAGTATATAAAGTATTAATTATGATACTTCAATAATCTGTATTTGTAAAAATATTAAACGTAGTGTGACGTACTTTTTCATGACGTTCATTGTTTTATATCCCAAAAAAGAACCAGGAACGAAGATACAATAAAGAGTGTAAGTAGAAGTAAATAAACTACAATTATAATTTCGATTCGTGTTTTATTCAAATTTATCATATACTTCAAATTTAATTTTCTATCATCGCTCTAAATTGTGGACATATATTATGATGCGTGATTCATTATTCGAGAATTGTTACATTTTAAATTATTACATATTATTATCGATTCAAGTGGTTCATTGCAACTTGTCCTTTGAGTCTTGCGGTAAAGATTCAGCGGATGCCTTTTGTTGAACATTTACATCTGATCCTTCACGGTTATGACGTCTTAGGTATTTATCTAAGGCTGCAAACCTTTGTTTCAGCTTGACCTTTTCCCTTAGCTTTTGAGGAATCACCATCATTGTTGTGATTGTATTACCAAGGAAGACCGACAAAAATAAGCAGCTTAGGACAGGCACCTACAATATATCGATTTAATTTCCATTAGCATCTTGGACAACTTTCTAAATTATTAATTGTTGTTTGTTCGTCATCGTAATTGTTTTGTCATACCTGCCATGTAGCTTCTGGATGGGAACATAATTCATAAAGCCTGTACGCATTATAAAGTTGCCAGAAATAGCCAATAACAAGAAATGGTAAAAGGAAGCTCAATCCTCGCCACATCCAGGAATGAAAGCCGTCAATCGTTATGTCCATGTTGTGTCTCTCCCCTAATGCTCTCAGTCGGTATAAACAGCCCCTCTGATATCGAAATTGCAGAAATTGAACCAGACCTGAAGAAATCACAAAGCATGCAACAAATCAATGGCCAATCTTATGCATATATATAGTCCTTTTCCTTCGTGCTCCACTCAAAAATGTGTGGGAATCAATAATAAACGTGTAAGTGCTTCTTAATTTAATCTTACTTATGTATACGTTGAACCACATAAACTGCGGTCTAAACAAGTAGTAGACTGAATTATTAGGCCAAATAAGAAGGACTCCAGCAAGAACAGTTGAAATGAAATGATGCAGTCTCCACCAGCCTCTGATTCTGGAACCATTGACTTTTAAAATACTCTCTCTTATTGTTAATGTGCAGTAGTACCATACCAAAAGAAACATGAAAAGCAGGTCCAGGACGCTTTAAATAGAAACATAAGTTTATTTAATTGTAACCATTTAAAAAAATATTCTATTCATTATCATTGGAAGTATAAAGTATTGTAACCCGTCACTTACCGAGAATTGATAATTATATTAATGGATGAAATCAACAGACCTATGCCATTAACAATGAATTTGAACTTTTCGTATTCATCCTTGTACTTGAACCTATTGTACAAAAGATGTTTGAACATTTAGGTATCATTTAATTCAACAGTCATTAAAAAAACCAAGGCGTTCAGAACTTACTTGTCATCTTTGTTCAGAATAGATACATTGACGTTTCCGAGAATAATTCGCAGGTACAGTCCATTCTTTTTAGGAAGTGCTTCTTCCATTTCGTAGAGCTGTACTTTTCGTCGTATTAGATTCTTGTCCATTTCCTCCACAGTTGCTTGACATTCTGGCTTTTTTGAAAATCTATTTGAAAGTAAAATATGGAATTTTGTTAATTATTACATTTTTCAATTTTTATTTCAAGTTTGAAAAAAATTCAGTATATATCTTTCTATCCCCATAAAATTCGCTTACTTTTTCATTGACTTTTTTATAACTCCGATTCGGTATTTTTGATGTGTTAGCTCCTTAACACATTTTGACTGCAAAGAACTTAGTTCGTCTAACTTTTGAAGGTACTCTTTGTGCACATTCTACAATTACAAACACAGAAAACAGCATTAGTTTAAAAGTAAGTACAAGACAATCATTTACAAAACCTAATCATTTTATTTTCAATTGATGAAATCAAATTAAACTTTGCTTCACTTACGGACAGTGTCTTGAACTCTTCGGAAAGATCTTCAAAATCCTTCACACAGGATTGCAGATCTTCTTGAGCTATTTCCATGATTTTGTGATGTTTTCAAGTTCTCACTCAATTTTCAAATGGATGAAATTAAAATGACTAGCAGTTATGCCAGTACTGTACAAGAGTAGTCCAATTTTCAAGTGGAAAATTAACTCATTCAGGCTAGAAACGAAGGAAAACCTAAAACAACAAATGAAAATATGAATATTGAGTCAAGATCAAGTGGCTTCTGTCATATTCATTGAAGACTGACTGTGATCTCTGTCAAAAAATGACTTGTCAACACCGAATGGGATTAAAAGCTGCAACTAATTCCAAATTATTATGAACCCATGGATTGATGATAAGGCATGCATACAGAGAATGGAAATCTATACTACATTCAAATTATATAGTCAGTATATCTATGATGTCCATCATTATCTTTCAATAAGTGTATAATCCATATGTATTTTATTATCCTATATATTCCGACTTTTAAGCTTCTTTCAATGTTCACATAGTCATACTTAAATTTAACTATAGACTACATGAGCGGATTCAGAATTGAGAACCTCGTAATTGTATAGACACAAATACGGGTCATTTTAGAAAATAACTACCTTCAATTCAAAGTAGTATTAAATAACTTTCATATACACTAAACTAGGATTAAATGATTGAGGACGTAACATTAAATAAAAATTGGTTGGACATAAAAATTCATAAATGATAAAGTCATGAAATCCTAAATCTATAAGCTTATAAAATAAGCCGTAAGTACTCTTGAAACTCTTGATCATTTACGACATTTAGTGATTTAAGAAACTCCATGAGTTGATAAGAATTTATACGATAAGCTTAAATGGAGACAGAATAATTTACAATTTATGATATGCCAATGATGATAATGAAAAATAAAAATCCGGGATGGTAGGGCATTCGTGTTTACTTATATTATACATAATGTAAAGGATCCAATGTTTTTCAACAACCACCAACAAGCCACCTTCAACTAGTTGCAACTCAAGCTTTATACTGAATCTATCTCTCTACTCTTCACTCTGTCACTGAATGAATGATAAAAACATTAAATGTTGTAAGATAATCCATATAATGTGAAGTGTACAACCGAATTGAATATAATATTCCATATATCTAGACTATAAAGACTGGATTTTAGTGGTCAATGGTAAATCTTAGCTTTCAGGGATAATCCTAAATTCATACAACAGGCAGATTTCATGTTCAACCTTTTCATGGACTAATAAACCTGCCTCAGAAGTCACAAATCCATTCCCATAGAATTACGAAACTTTAAACTTTTTAATGCATGTTGAACTTTTAGCCATCTACCTTCCAGGCATAAAAATGAATTTATTTCTCTTTATCTAATAATTATTATTTCATTTTTTAACAGAACTTGATCAGATAAAAATACATTCAGAAAGAAGAGAACAAGGCGGATGTTGCAGTAAAATGTTAATCTCTATGTATTAAGTACAATATTAAATAGATGTGAATTTAACATCAAGAAATGGGACTTGATCTAACTTTCAAATTATTTATAATGTAATTTAAAAAAATAGCAAATTCTTATAATTTTCTTTACATAAAACTTGAACCTTTATGGATTTTAGATTAGCAGAAATCATTCATAGACTTAATACTAAAAATACTAATTGCACATTCGAATATTTTACCTTTATTAAAATTACCGGTACAACAATGTGCAATAAAAATCGTATATTTAATTGTGTTTCTCAAAACAAAAATAAAACGCTCCACACTTTCAACTTTAAAAACAAGCATTACTTTTGCATTACTCCTATAACTCCTTGTAAATAAGTTAAAGTTAAAATTGATACTCATAATGTGGTGCAATGCAGTAATTAACTAAATCTTTACACTTTTATTTCTAGTTCCAAATTTTGATTTAAATTTAAGTCCGTGACGATCGCAAAACGGAATTAAGGTTTGTGCTAGACCACGCGGTTTCGGTTTGTAATGTAAATTATGAATTGTAAACTTTTTTTTCCGACCCGGATACAAAGCAAACCTGAAAGTATCAGACTATAAAAGTAGTAAAATAAAATGAAAAAATATCAAATCTTGATAAAGGTTGAATGCTTAGTTTAAGCACAAAAACAAAGCTAAGTTGTCAATCCACAAAGTTTATGGTTTAAGGTCACTATATTATTTTATAGTCGTAATATTTAGTGTCAACTCGTATGACGTATAGAGTGAAATAAAAAATTAACCTTTTACCTTTGACCAAATCCGAGTTAATCCAAGTTTGATCAAAACTAACTACAAACTAACAACTAAATGTTGAATCAAATGAATCCTGCTTGTTGCTTCTTTAGTCTTAACAATTAGAATGAAGCACTATATAATTGCAATTCACTCTACACCAACTACTGCAACTACTAACTACGGTTAAAGCTGTGCAATTCACAATCACAACCACAAGTAATCAATTTGTAATGCAGAATGACAAACTGACTTTGAATTTTGATTGTGCAAAAAAACACAAAAATTTATAAGAAAAAAGGGCCCTGGATATAAAATAATAATTTGAAGAGAGTACACCCCATGCACTAATGATAAGGAATAAAGGAGAGTGTACCACACACACAAACAAGAATCACATTACATAAACTGTGACTCACAACAAAATTGACAATTAATTAAATTTAGTTGCACACAATATTTCACAGATTAATTGAAAGAATCAACACTTGTATGAAGAAGTTAGAGATCCCTCCAATTATTTCATGAGACAGCAATTTTAAGCATAGAAATTATACTACGTGTGTATGTATTTGTCATTCTCATTTTGCTTCATCATCTTATCTTCTTCTTTGGATGGAAATTGTTGGGATGGAATTTGATGGAAATACCAAAAAGAATCATCTCAGCCAAATAATAATTTATGAGAATGAGAAGTAATAAATTTTAAAATTTTTTTAGCCCTTTTTAAAAAAAAACAAGGGTGGGCAGGGACCCTTTGGTCTCGTCTCGTCGGTGCATGCATGATGATGAAGTTTACTTTATTGAGCGAATTTTTTTACTAACTACTTAATTCTTACTTTTAATATATTATTATATATTAATTGACTTTGATAATGCATTTAATTATTTTTTTACCAGTGGGGTAGTTAAAGAATTTTGTAAAATGGCCACAAGTAGGCAGGACACCCTTTTAATTTTTCAGGAACCTAGGGTTTCAAATTTCAATATAATTTCAACACATTTTGTACCTCGGGACCTTAAGAACGCAATTTTAAATAAAATATCGAGGTTGTTTATATAAAACTATCGTGTTACATTTGCGTAATAATTAGTAATTAATCCCCGAGGATTTTATAGCAAGTAAAATTTTGTAACTGAAGGACTGCTTAGTTTTTAAAGAGGAATCACTATATCGAAAATCTTGTCAAAGATATTTGCATGTTTGATATTTTGATATTTTCGTCGGATTTAGGTAAGTTTGAAAGGGCTACGGCTACGGATGGAGAGGGTCACATCACATCGAGCTAGATAAGACTGGAAATAAAGCGTCTCTCAAAGGAATGCTCGTTCAGCTTACATCACATCTCATTTCATTAAATTCTCATCTTTCATCTTAACTCAAGCAAGCCAACATCGCGTCATAATGAAACTGTATTTTTAAATTGTTATAGTTTATTCATTAACTAAAAGGGCATCTAGGCATTGTTGCTTTGTTATTGACAGTTAGAGTCAACCAGCTTATCTATAAATGTTTGGCTTGAATGTGCTTCGTAATTATTTACAACCCGAATTTTACTTTGTAGGAGGAAATGCAACAAAGTTTGTTATTGGAATTTTGGAAACATGATAATTTCAATATTTCAATATCATAAAAAGTTTATTCATAAAATGAGACGAGATTTAGGAGATAATGAAATGAGAATAATTTGAGACTTGAGAAGTGATTGAGGCAATTTGATATTACGTTAAAAGGTTGAGGCAAAGTGAAACTTATTTGCGTAAATTGCGTTTATTGCAAATAAAATGAATTAAAAAGGAAAGCGAGACAATATCCAGAATCCCCGGAAAATAGGGACACACATCTTTCACTTCTTCTGCCACTGCCATCACTTGGAGAATTTAAAGAACCTTATTTTGTTATACTTCTTGAGCAAAACTGGGAATTGAACGTGAGGGAAAAATAATAAGAAACCCTCGTTTTTGCTTCTGATATTTAAAATCACATGGCAAGAGGGGTATAATGTAAAAGCAAAGAAAGTGATAGAAGGTGTGAGAAAGAGCATCATAGCATCACTTTCCTTCTACTTCACACTTATACTCCATAGCACATAATAGAATAGAAGAAGATAAATTATACCGGTGACCGGCGACAAAGAACTTTCATTACGTCTAAAATTAAATAATTGTGAATTGCAGAAAAGACAGTTGAGGGTGACAGTGTCAGTTTCAAAGTACAAGAGAGCAAAAATGATGCGATCACTGTTTTCTCGAGTTGTAGGGAATGCCGGACTAACCGTTTGGAAACGTGGAGTCTCTCAAACGACGAATCCACTCGTGGCGACTTTGAAGGGTTCGTCTATGATGAAGCAGTCAAGTGTACTTCGATCTCTTGGTGGTGTCATGCACCTACATGATACACGGCCTAAAGGTTTTACTATTTTGCTTATTTTATCATTTCGCCCATTTGTTAGCTTTGAATTGGTGTTAATGTTTTATGTCATGATGCAATAGCTATTTTATATTAATGCATTACACTTATTTATGTATTTCGCAGGAGATGACGAACTGATTAACTTTTTAACTGAAGAAATAGCCACAGAAAAGAAAGGCCAGAGAGGTGGACCACTTCCAAGCAAACTGGAAGGGTTCGAAATCAAGCTTAATCAATCAGAAATAACTCTAAACAAAACATTCAATGATGAGACGTAAGAAATCATTAAGTATTATATAAGTGAACTGGATAAGGTGTAGTTGTGATTAATTGCAATTTTTAATCATTTGTTTTGTCATATAGATTGAGTATTAGTCTTAATGTCAATCACACTGTTGATGCTGACTTTTCTGAAGAAACGGCTCCGAAAGGGGAGAAGGATGCAGCTGAAATGAGATCTCGACCTAACTTTGAAATTGATGTGAAGAAGGGTAACCAAACACTGACTTTCAGCTGCTCCTTTTTGCAAGATGCGGCCGAAGCGAATGATCCTCAGCAGGAAGAATATCGTACGTGGCTTTTTTTCTAATTGAGATTACGCTTAATTTTAATCTCTTTCAATATTCACTCTTGTCGGCGTGTAGTAAGACATTCATTAAAATAGAATAGTTTGTTGGTATTGCACTTATCAATTAAGAAAGATAAGGAATTAGAAGCTTTAGTTATGATATAATTGTTCCGCCAACTGAAAAACCTAGATTTAACGGATTTTATTTTTCAACAAAACTTTTAAAAAGTTATAAATTCGTAGTGATCATTAGTGACTATAGTATTTCTAAAAGGTTTTATATTTAGCTTGATTTAGCGAAATACATATACTTTAAATGAAATTTAAAGATATACTTTTATGATTTTTTTCTATAGAGGATGCATTCGTCATTGATGAAATCGCTCTTTTCGAAGGAGAATGGAATGAACAGGTGTATGCTGTTGCGGGAGATATTTTGGACGGGGTAAGATCTCAGATATATCAAATTGGCATGAATTTTTTATGAATTAATTGTTAGGTCTACTTGTGATCTACTATAAGTTTCAAATATTAATTACTTTTCAGTACTTGTACGATTTATTCATGAACATGTTGGAAGAACGAGGTGTCACCAATGAATTCGTGGAGAAACTTTCCGATTTTTGTACTGATTATGAACACCAGCTGTACGTTAACATGCTCGGCAATCTTCAAAAGTTCCTGAGCTCTAAGTAGTATGTGTGCTTAACTTTATTTCCTGCAGTACTAGATTTTGCATTTACTAATTTTTGTCCAGTAAAGGACGCCAATCTAATAGTCATACTGATTTTGTAACAAAAAGCTGAATTTCAACTGATTGAAGTCATATGTTTCTTAATAAAGACAATAGTTTTGACAACAGAATGAATAATTTGAAGTAACTTTTTTAAATTGATTAATTTCAGTACAAGTCATAGTATAGTTTATGAAGAGCAATAATGTGTTTTATCGACCACGTGGTAATTATTTGCTTCAGTTGTGAACTATATGGACGCTCACTTTGCTTTATTCAGTTTCCAAGTTCTTAAGTTCTACCTACTCGACATTCAGAATTCAGGCTACATAGGATAGTTTCCTTGCACTCCTTCTGTTGAAGAAATTTACTAATTAGGACATGATACACACAACTATTTATGCTAAACTAATTCCAGATTTAACGTCTCTCGCACTGTTACAGAGGAATGTATTTCACACAGCTTGATTACAAATAAAGACCACATTGATTCATGAACAAAGCAACAAATGAATTCTATAACAAGGAAAATTATCTATTTAGGTCAGCTATTCAGAATTTCTTGGGGCACATTACATCAGTTATAATTATATAATTAAACTATTGATTTATTTTGTATGTGACGATGTACATATTTTATCTCGCTGCACCAAACATAACATGAGAATGAGACGCATACACCAGCATTTTGTCACCTTAATGTTGCATTATAACGGGTGAAAATTCACATGCCGTAGCCTTGATAAGGTACTCCACCCGTTCCATAGGCATTTGGATATCCTTGAGGATATCCTGGAGGCATCATTCCCGGCCCAGCCGTAAGCATCAACTGTGGTTCTGTGCAGAAGGAATTAACAAAAAAAATTATTATTTGAATTCCAAAAATTATGATACAAAGGTTTAGAAAACCTATAGCTTACCCATGATCATTGATTTTTGCTCATTTGTGTGACCTTCCTCTACCCGTTGCATTTCGAGTTCTTCAAGTCTGTCAATCTAAATACGAAATATTCAATATTGAAAACATTGCCAGATGAATAACATATTAAGAACAAACGCTATGTAAGACAATTCATACTTTAGTCCGGTATTCACGAAGAACTTGGATCATGTAGGGCATAGCGAAGTCCATAATTCCGTTACGCCAAGAAAGTTCAAGTATAACATCCGGATGTAGGAGGTCATAGCAGTGAAATAGGCATGCAGAGAAGCAATCATGATTACCCTGCTCTAAAAACCACGTTAAAAGTTCCTCAGCAATATCAGGATTCTTAGATTCCGCGGCATACTCCATGGCGTCCTAAACACAAGAAATTTATAAGTCAAATTTTCGAATTTTGGAAATTCAAAAAGCAAATATACCTTATAAAGACGATCTTTCTTGCATAGTTCCACAGACTGTTTCCAACGATTGTTTCCTTTGTACAAGTACGCAGCAATTCGTCGGAACTCTATTAGTTCATGCTTCTCAAGTTTTTGGGCCAAAGCTATATTGTCGAAGTTGTCAAAGGCATCAATAGAAGTTCGAAGGCCCTGATAATCTTCTTCTTCGATCAGTAAGTTGTTCAATGCCTCATTGATCGCTTTGTTATTTAGGCTTTGAACGGCTCGCAAATATGGTTTGACAAGCTTCAAGTGGTTGACCTACAAAAATCGTTATGGGTTAGATTTTTCAAGTACGTCGTCGGTAAATGTTGTTGAATCAGAACATATTATATTAACACGCTTTTATTTCTTACTTTGGTGAAGAAGCTAACACTCCTTGTGTGGTCCATTCGAGGAGCTAATACCACCAACAAATCGTTTAGCAACATAGGCTTGTAATCCAAGTAGAATTGAATGGCCTTGTAGTAAAGCTCTATATTCGCAACTTTCGTAATGATGTCTTTGAAGTGTGATTCTCTCCACGCTTCCGTTGGGTGAGACATCATAGCCT